>CAUYLG010004072.1:0-37266 GCA_963573385.1 Cacajao melanocephalus
AATTACAACAAAAAACCCGATTCAAAAAAAAATACAACAAAACAAATATAAATATATATATATAGTGAGCCAGCATTTTTTTTTTTTTTTTTTTTTTTTTTTTTTTTTTTTTTTTACCAAGGATGAAAATATAAGGCACAATTTAGGAATTTCAACTCCTTCAAGGAACAATAACTAATATTCATTCAGGTTTCTATACATCCTCTGTCTAATCCATTCCCTTAAGTCACATTCTATTCTTAGAAGGAAGTTTTCCCCATGGTTTTGATCATGAAATAGGCTATCTTTAGCCTACTGTAAGAATTACAAATGAAGTAATTTAATTCTCTACTAAGAATATATTTTTATGTAGAAACTTTTGTTATGTCAGCAAATATTTTGGACTTGAGAATATAATTTGGACTCAGGTACTGTGCTTTCTCTATTTCCCAAGAATGCTAATGAAGGCATGTCTGCAAGAGGTCTAAACTATTACAGCCATTGTATTTTATCATTTTATTAACTCAATTTTTATGAAGTGTTCTCCCTAAGGCAAATCTGTGAAACTGCATTCTTGAGTTATTAATGTCAAATACCAATATTTGAAAGATCATTGCTCTCAAAGACTCTTCTCTATGACAAATTTATGGTACAAACAGAAGTTCTGAAATGCTCAACAGTGACTGGGGGCAGTGGCTCATGCCTGTAATCCCAGCATTTTGGGAGGCCAAGGCAGGTGGATCATGAGGTCAGGAGTTCAAGACCAGCCTGGCCAACATGGTGAAACCCCATCTCTACTAAAAATGCAAAAATTAGCTGTGTGTGGTGGTGTGCACCTGTAATCCTAGCTACTTGGGAGACTGAGGCAGGAAAGTCGCTTGAACCTGGGAGGTGGAGGTTGCAGTGAGCCAAGATCGCACCACTGCACTGCAGCCTGGGTGACAGAGCAAGACTCTGTCAAAAGGAAAAAAAGAAAGAAAGAAAGGAGGGAGGGAGGGAGGGAAGAAAGAAGGAAGAAAGGAAGAAAGGAACGAAAGAAAAGGCTCAATACCAAAATTATATGATTCTTTAGGAATATTATTTACTAGAATTCTTTCCAATGTGAAAAATTGAGAAATTAGGCATAGTCCAATAACCAAACACAACATAACATCTTCCAATAATGTGATCTTATGGAAGATTTGAAATATGCAAAGTAGTTTGAATTTCTTCGAAAATATGTATTAAAGAGTTTCCTGATTCCAATTTTGAGATCATTTATTTTTCTACTCTTAAGTAAATAATCAGCTGCATACTTTCCTATTTGGGATTCAAATTAGATAAAACTTAATCTTTGCTAGGGATTTTTTTTCTTTATTTCTCTATATTTCTTTCTGTAGTTTCATAAAAGCCTGACCTATATACCAAGGAGAATTATATTAATGACCTATTCTCACGTTCTCTTGGACAAGAGTCTTGCTCTGTTGTTTAAACTGGGGAATAGGATCTACTCATTAAATGTCTGTAAATCTAAGTTTTATATTCTAAACAATGGAACAACTTTATGGCCTGGCTTAGCCTTTAAATTCTGTGATTCAATAGCTAGTTAAATAAAAGTGTGACAATATACTTGCTATTGAAATTGAAACATACTAATTACTTTACTGGTCTTCTGAGGAATTTCTGCTACAAGGCTTAAAGTTTCTGAAATGCTACCAGGCCTTGATACAGGTAAAGTGTCATGAATTGTCATTCAGAAGAGTCTTAATAGGCATTAAGACTACATGTGAAAACTAAAATGTAGATGACATTCATAAGGGTTTAAATCCATGCGGATAGAACTATGATGAAGCATGTCAGTGAATCAGTTCATATTGATTATGTGTCAAGATTTTCCTTCTTACTGTGACTCACTTGCTGAATTTCTTTGAATCTTTGATGCCCAAGAACTTAAGGTACAATGTTATTTTATGCACCACCAAAAAAAAAAAAAAAAAAAAAAGCTTTCAGTAAAGCAATGGCATACCATCAATTGCAATTGAATATTAAAGTATAAAAATGCTTTTTAAGCCTACCTCATAAAGCCAATGAAGTATAGTAGATAAAGAGTTTTGACTTGATCCTCACAATCAAATGGTCAGTACAATCATTTTATTCATCTGACTTTTGAAGAGCATTAACTAGCAGAAAAAAGTAACGATAAGTTTAGTTTAAAATGTTAGTATGCAAGTTCACAGACAATTCAATGATCTCCTTTGTGTAGAAAACATACAATACTAATTGTGGATTTTCTCTTGATCTTGATCTGAAATGCACATGCCTTTCAGTAAAGTTCTAATTTTGTCATATGGGCTGCATATTTCGGGGCATTTTAAAAAACTCTGTCACACTAAGGCTCTAGACAAGTATGATCTTAAAATTTAGTAAACAGCCAAATATTTTTCTGCATGCCTCATACTGTCAGATACCCTTTAGGCATTCAAAACATGTGTAACATTATATTACAAAACCGTAACATTATGTTTTTACTACATGATATAATGAAAGGAGCTTTGCCACTGTTACTATTACTGTTTTTAATAATTATTATTACTATACCCTTCATATCTTCTTTTGAAGAGACAAGGTAGGAATAGCTGGTAAAAAGAACAAGTAAGAATGCCACCACCACAGCTCTCATAATCTGTGACAAACATCGCTAACTGTTCATCTTGCCCCTGACTCCCACTCCCCAAAATCTCAAGCTCGGTATTAGACTTTTTCACAACACAATGCTTCAGATGGCCAATATAAATAGATCAGACTTGGCCTATGAAGTAAAGCTATGAAGATGTAATTTTTTCCAAAGAAAGGAGAAAGTTAGGTGGGGTGTGGTGGCTTATGCTTGCAATCCCAGCACTTTGGGAGGCTGAGGCGGACAGATCACCTGAGGTCAGGAGTTTGAGACCAGCCTGGCCAACATGGTGAAACCCCATTTCTACTAAAAATATAAAAATTAGCTGGATGTGGTGGCAGGCACCTGTAATTCCAGCTACTTGGGAGGCTGAGGCAGGAGATTACTGGAACCTGGGAGGTGGAGGTTGCAATGAGCTGAGATTGCGCCACTGAATTCCAGCCTGGATGACAGACTGATACTCCATCTCTAAATAAATAAACAAATAAAAAGGAGAAAGTTTTTTTTTCATACATCTAAATAATAGCACAAGCAGGTGCATGCAAAAGTGATATGAAATGTTCTGGGGCATCATTTTGCTAAAGTAAGTGTCCTCCTTTCATTCCTTTGTTTAAGGTCTAGCTACTGCTTCCTTTCCCCAGATACAAATACATCTAGAAAGAGTACAAATATCTAAGGATGGTCAATGGTATAATATGACCCATCTGATCTTATAAGATTGTTTAGCTGCCACTCTCCACTAGCATAGCATGTAGGTAAAAACTCAATTGTGCAAATTATTGCAACCACAAATTCAAAACCTTCATTGAGCCTTAAATATTACCCAGAAATGCCTTGGCTTAGGTGATTACCAATCTCTCTCCACTTAGAAGGTATTTGAAAATCCACCCCTCTCCAAGCCTCCCACCTCATACCCTCAGTCTCAACAGACTCCTTATTTTTGAGATAGTTAAACACTATACTGTATTTACCCCCTAACTTTCAAGTCCCTCCTTTTGGCAGTAGATCCTCCAACCCAGCTGTTTCAACCCCAGGCTTTGACTCAACCCATCCCACTGAAGTTTCCCAGCTGAGGCCCCAAGCACCATGTGACAGAAAAGCCATCCCAATGCGCTCTTCTGAGGTGCTGACCCATTCAGTCCATGAGCATAAAATCTATGAGTTGTATTCCATGAAGTTTGAGGAACATTTGTGAAACAACAATAAAATAACTACAATACCTGTTTATTCAACAATTCACTTTTCTTAGCTTAGGACTAAAATAAAGACCAAAACAAAATTGCTCATCTCTTTCTCATAGTAACTCTCCTACCGGAGTCACATCTTCCCTAGCTTCTTCTCTTTCTTGGCCAGCTTCTTTGAGAAGAATAAGGTGCATTTACTGTCACCTCATTTTTTCCTCAAATATGACCCACCTGGAATTGCTTCTGCCCAGGACACTAATGACCAAAGCCAATGAACCCGATTCAGACTTTCTTGTATTTATTCTTGATGTAGCAATAGACTCAATTGAGCACCCACTGTTTCTGGAATCTTTTTTTCCTTTGACTTCACTAACTCCACACTTCAGGCTTTTCTTCATTAGCTGTTGCTCAGTCCTCTCTCCCAAGATCTACTATTTCCATTTACTTCTTAGGTGTTTTTCTCCCTAGGATTCTGTTATGTAAACGGGCCGGAGATGGTCCGTGTGTGATAGCCTAAAATGGTCCCCATACTGTTTGCTTCTCCACAGTAGGCTAAGGCCCTTAGCCCAAAGCCTGCCAGCACCACCTCAAAATCTCACACATTTAATTGCTCTAAATATAGTCAAAAATAAATTAATTTTAGCCCATTTAGAGCCCACCTTCTTTACATGCCCCATGAAACTCCACCCAACATCTGCTAATCATAGGTAAGACAAATCTTGTAGCTGTGAAAGACACCAAACCACAGCTCCCTTCAGCGCACTCTGACCCAGAGGTTCCCCAACTTGTTGCTGAGTGACATCTCCCAGACGCATAAGTCTCCTCTCTGCTTTTCCCTTCCACCCCTTCTGGGTGGTAGCCTCATGGAAGTTCTCTTGCAATCTTCTGCAAGTGCCACCCAAATAAACTTGTGTTTTTAGTGGTCCTGTTTCTTCCTTGATCAACCCCTAAATTACCAGAATTTACTGGAGATCCAATCTTAATCTTCTCCTTTTTTCAATCTTAACATACAAACATACCCTCTGCCATCAATTACATCCTTGCATGTACATAACCCTCATTTTTTACCAAAAGTACAGATCCCTCTCAGGTTTCCTCGACAGTATGCTTCTTTTGTGCTTCTCTGCTCATGGATCTGACCAGCAGTGTCATTTTTCTCCCTCTACCTAGAACCTAAGAATAGTCCCAAGTATTCCCCGCTCTCTCTCTCTCACTCACAAATCCAGCTGGTCTCAGAGTACCAGTGATTTTATCTCCTACATATCTCTCACATGTGTTCTTTCACCTCCATCAAGCTCCACTCATTTCTCTGCTAAATGGTGTAAATCCAACAGCTTCTTTCACAGCCATCCAGTCATATCAGCTGTCTCCCTTAAATCTTCTATCTGCTTTCCATCCAGTTGTCTCAAGTGAAGGACCAAGGACATCCTTTTTTATCAACACTTTCAGTATGATCCTCTACCCCATACACTGCAGTCATAGGGAACCATTTGCGTGATTCTGAATGCCACACACTCTCTCACCTTCATGCTATTGCAACACTTCTTGCCTCTCCATCCCCTCTCCATCGGCCTGTTTAACTCCTACCAACCCTTCGCATTTCAGTTCAAGTGTCTTCTCAGCTATAAAACCCTCTGTTATATCCCCAGTTTATTTTTAGGAATGAACTACCTAGGAATATGAATAAATAAACCTAGAGTTTATTTCAACTACAGACTTATCACATTGTATTGCCGTTAATTATGCAGTTGCACATATCCACAACTATACTCTGATCTCTTACTAGTAGTGACAATTTTTTTTTTCATCTCTTAAACTTAGGAGCTTGGAAGGGTATTTGACACATCATAAGATACTAAACAAGTTTTGTTGAAAGATTGAAAAACTAGGAATAGGGTAGGACTACGAAAATTTTGAATATCACAAATCAAGCCCATTTGTTCATCTCAAACATTAAAAAAGTGTCTTCAGCATTTGCAGCTATGATGGATGATTGCTACTTTATGCATATACATTTTATGCACAGTTTGCTTACTAATACTCTCCTTCTGATGATCCGCCTCATATTTTTGGATATTCTTATGTGTTAGTTCTTCATCCTCTATTAGGCATAAACTTGAATATGGACCCTATTTCCTTTGAAAATGCTTGTAATGTCTACTTGAGGAAAGGTCTCATATTTTTTCTACCTGTTCAATAACATATTTTAATAGCTGAGTTACCTGTGAGAATGATAAAACTAAGAATATGGTAACATACATTTTTGAGGAGCATATCATTCAACTTTTGATCCTGGGCTTATGATTTGAACAGTTCTGTAGACATTCTTTTTAAAGACTAAAACAAACCAACATACCAAAAATAAATAAATAAAACGGTTTCCCTTTCATTTGCACATAAATATAGTAAAGCTATATTTAGACTTATAACTAGATTTAAAATATTTACTACAAAAAATAGATAGGAAATGGATACTTTTAAAAAATATTAGAGGATACTTTTCTCAGAGGAGTTTTGAACTACAAAAGGAAATAATTATATGGCCTATATATGGATTTACATAATAAAATGTTATATTGTCAAAGGAATCCATGCTGTCTTCTTGTATATATATTTGTGCTACAAAACTTAAAAATAATATAATTAAAGAATTAAGTATTGATATTCAAGCAGACATAACTTTTTGAAATGAATAAATGAAATATAGTTATTACTAGCTGCAGGAAAAAGAATGTACCAGTAATAATGGAAAACTTTAGCAACAGTATTTTCTTTGTAAATTTTAATATAGAGGGTAAATAAACAATGTCTATGGCTATCAAATTTTTCTGGAGATGTAAAAAGATGATTTTTCTACACATATGTCTGTAATGTATGCTCATTAATGGCATAAAGCCATAAGCAGTCGGGTCTCAAAGGGACTCCAGATCTTCGATTCAAAATATTTCATTTTACAGACAAAGAAAGCGAAGACTGAAAAATCAAGTGCCTTGTCTAAAGCCACACCATTAATTTGCGATTAAGCCTGGCTACAACGCAGGTGTTCTGATAAGTGTCTATTATAAAAGTATGTTTGTAATGTATGAACATATAAAATACATCTGTATCACATCTAAGTCTGTGTGTATTTTTAACAAGGATATTTACTATTAAAAAGAATTGTGTGTTCTTTCTGAAAATCAGACACTGCTTTACGGTCAAATCATTAGAGCATCAAAAGGATAAATAAAGTATTGCTTAAGGAGCACAGTGTTTATCAGAAGTCAATAAAATGTTAATGGTGCCCCTGTAGAACCTCACAAGTATCTTTGAGTTGCCTGGGAAATTGACTCTATATGCACAGTACTTTGGGCTAATCTTTTTTACAATAGCTTTTGTTCTCAGAAAAAAAAAGAATCACGTATTTCGCAATAAGAAGTTAGCTGCTCATTTGAAATCCTAAATATTGATTTACATGACAGATTATTACTATTCCAAATAAATCAATGCAGCATAAAGCATCAAACATATTTTCGATAATACATCTTTTATGTATTAAGGACTTAAATTTACCATGATAGAAACGGTGAATGAGGAAGCATTTACTTTTAAGGAATACAACAAAGTTCTCAGAGAAATAAATGCATAAAGTAAACTAATACTTTTTTCTCTAGTTTATTTACCCCTACTACCTCTATAACTAATATATCAAAATCAAATATCATTTGAGATTATACCAAAGGGCCACAAATGGTAGCTGTTTATTAAAATATTAACAGTAGCTTTGACAAAACCACAATCATGTTCCTCAGCAAATTGTTACCCCAGGAATTGTTGAGTGACTGTTTTATTGTTCAATAATTAGTCTTAGGAGTCCCAAGTGACCTTTAATTTTACTTTTCATAACTGATAATGAACTGTAATAACAGGGAAATAACCAGTTCAATTTTGTTAACATGCATAAAATCCAACTTAATTTCCCAAATGAGTGTTTTATAAATAGTGAGTAGGAAAAATACATAAAACAGAGGTGGACATTACTATTTCTGTTCCGGTATTCCCCTCTGCTTAAATGTTACTCCATAAAATAAAAATAAAATTATTATGTTCTATGAGAATAATGATGATCAGTCTTGAATTCCTCCTGGGAAATTTCAAGGTAGAAGCACACTTATCTTCATATCTTCCTCTTTATGTAGCATATTGCTTAAATTTGTACGTTGATAATTTTCTCAAAACAAAAAATTCTTAATAATTTGTCTGTTACATGTGTCCTTAATACTGTGTATTGTCATGTGTATTTAAAGAAGAAACGCCGACTCCCATTTTTGAGACTTGCTTGTTTGTGGGTGCAGTGGGAAGGGAATATGGTCAGGTTAATTAGAATCTTTGTATCAATGGCACACGGCCTTTTATTTTCAATACTCTAATAACAGTGACTTCAACCTAAAGGTTCATATCATCAAAATAGAAAACAAGGTTGTGGAAAAGAAAAAATAAGATTTGTTTTACACTTTTAATATGCAAAAGCCTGTGGCATAGACGAGTGTTTTGAAAGACAGCCACAGTAGGGTTCACTTGGAAGTTGTTTTAAAGAAAATGTGTATTTTTACTTTTTTTAAAGATGTAGTCTCACTCTGTGGCCCAGGCTGGAATGCAATGGGCGATCTCGGCTCACTGCATCCTCGGCCTTCCGAGTTCAAGTGATTCTCCTGCCTCAGCCTCCTGAGTAGCTGGGATTACAGGCGCCTGCCACTACGCCCGACTAATTTTTGTATTTTTCGTAGAGACGGGGTTGGTCAGGCTAGTCTCAAACTTCCGATCTCAGGTGATCTGCCTGCCTCGGCCTCCCAAAGTGCTGGGATTACAGGCGTGAGCCACTGTGCCTGGCCAACAATGTGTATTTGAAGTGTACATGTTATGACTGCAAGAGATGGAAGGATAGAAATTTATGTGGCAATGTATATTGCATTAACTGTAGAGACGGTAGAGTTAAGAAAGTCTAAAAAACAAGCCTTGTTTCCTCAAGGTCATCCCTTCTTGACACTTTCATCCTCTGCTCCCTACTGCAGAATCCCAGTCGCCTGCGCAGACTGCCTATTGTGTCAGGCTTTTGGGGAGAATATACTAGTATTTCAGAAATAACACATAGAAGAATAAAACAGCAACGGTGTTTACTTAAGTTCTTTAAAAGCTATTGGATGACTCTTCGACTGATGAAATGGCAGTCTATACAGATCCCCTGAGTATTGAATGCTAAAATTCAGCAGAAAGGGCGCACAAGAAATTTTCTTTGACCTCTGGTGTAACAGTAATGGCTGCCCCAGATGTTAGAATTACAAGTCACATTGCTCCCAAGGGGTAGAGTTCTCTTCAGTTTATAGAGAGCTAGTCTCACAGGACTCTACTCAGCAGGAGATGCTGTCTGTTACATAATAGTTCTCAATATTAAAGTGTACAATAACTACACCCTTTCTCATGGTACAGCTATGTTCAAAGACACACGGACCTCTCCCCAATCTCTCTCTCCCTTCTCGTTCTGTCTCTCTCTCTCTCTCTCTCTCTCTCACACACACACACACACACAAACACACACACGCACATACACACGCAAGCCTAAAGTACCTGCCAACTAATGATTAGCTAAAAATAAAGCAAACCTGCGCAATACAGATTTGGAAACATTAGGGCTGGAAATCATGTTGAGAAGGAACAGGAGGACAGGTTTTTTTTTTCTTCTTCTTTTTTTGTGTGGGCTTTTTTCCCGTCTTTTTTTTTTTTTTTTAACCTATGACAACTCGTTTTTAGCCCTTCGTCTTTTCTTTGCTATTGAATATAGTCTTGAGAAGCTTTGATTTCATTTTAGCCTCACTCCCCTGCTCCCGCCGCTTGCCCACACCCACAGCTGCCACTTCTCGGAGTGGGGACACTTCCCTTCTATTCCGCATCCCTGCAGACTCCCTTGCCACTCTCGAACATTATGTCAACCTCCCCACCTCCACGCTTCCTTACTGTAAAAAAGGTGCAAAGAAAGAGCTGTGTGCTATTTTTCTTTTCTTCCCAAACAAAGATAAAACCTGAGACTGGAAGCTAGCTCTCAGGAATCCTCAACACTTAGAGGCACGGCCACTCTCACACCAGTCCAACCAAGACTTCTCAGAGTTCACTACACAGGGCTGGGGGCTGGACCGGCAAAATCGATTTGCCCATCAAGTTAACTTGGTCGGCCTGGGACCCGAGGCCAGGGTGAAGGGGCTACATCCCGGGCCCTGTCGCTTCTCCCTAGAGTCGCCGAACAGCGACGTAGGGCTGAGATGCTCCCGGCCCCAGGCTGTGGAAGAGCCTGGCGCGGAGCAGGCGCCCTGGAGCAGGGTCTCGGGGGGTCCCCGGAACAGTCACGTGTTCTCGAGACGCCTTTAAACCCCCGCCCTCTCTTCCCACCGCCGCCTCCAGGTCCTGCTCCTGCTGCCGCCGCCGCCGCGGGGTGCAGGAGCAGTCGCGCTGGGCATCGCTCCCGGGAGCCCAGGGCCTGCAGCGGTCGGGGCGCCCCGAGGTACCGGCTCCCGCCCCTCACTGTCACCCCTTGCCGCGCCGGGTAGGCCTGCACCGAGGGGCCGTGGCGGGTCCCAGCGCGCGCTGCGAGTCTGCGCAGGTCCCTGGGAGCCCGCACCCCTGTCTCTGGTGCCAGGGCGTTGTTGGGGGGTCCCAAGAAGGCGGGGTAAAGAAGGTGAAGAGAGCGCGACTGGAAAAATGGGGATTAGGGTGGCGGATCAGGCAATTGTCAGGAGTGAAGAGACAGCGGAGAGGGTACTGGGCTGAATTCTTTATGCCGAGCAGGTCCCTCCAGCTCCCAACTCACCCGGGTGGAGCAGGTGCGGGCCGAACCCGGGAGGAGAGCGTAGGGGATCCGCAGAGGAACCTCCTGGGGTGGGGGCCGGGAATGGACGGAGCGCTGTCCCCGGCTGGACGCGCCCTGGCTGCAGCCAGGAAGGCGTCCGGAGCTGGGAATGGCAGCCCGAGGGGTGACCGGGTCAGGGCTCAGCCCTAGCGGGTCTCTGGCGAGGCCAGGGGCGCAGCCCGCGGGGCGCCACTCAGGCCGTCCAGCTGTCGCGAGCGGTCCAGCACCGACCCGAGCCTGGCAGGCAGCTGCGCTCCGAGGTTTGCGCTCCTATTTGCAAAGTGGCTTCATATGACAAATGCAAGCAATAACAAACATCCATAGAACTCGAATTCCAGAAACAGGAATTCTTTTTTACAAGTTCACAGACCTTTAATTAATCTTTTAAGGGAACTGAGGCGTTGTGTTGGACCAAAGCCAAAACGATTTTACCATCAGCCGTGGAAAATAGCCTAAGGCTCTTTCAGCAGAATTTTGCAGTCCGAATGCAATTTTAGATTTCAGATTTCTCAAGGGAAGAGAAACTCTGCCGTTAGAATTTGGAAGGGAGGGTAGTGCATGCCTGTGTTTGTCAGCTGAGCAGAGCTGTATTTATCTTTCCAATTCAAATTGTGGCATATTCTGGCTTTGAGAACAAACCATGGGAATATTTGAGAACATGGAATCATGCTCCTGTTCCACGATCACAGCAAAATTGACAATAGTGGATATTTTATCATTGCAGGAGAAAAATAATTACATATATTTTATTCTTTTGTGTGATTGGCATCCTTTGTGAGAATGATGTGTATTTTCATAAGGCAATAAATTACTCGAACAAAGAAACCTTATTTAAATGTACAAGTCAGACTTCTAAAATCCTTTGAATTCCCTGCAGTTCCTCTTATTATTCTTAAGAACTATCTACTCTCTTAAAATACTTACAATCTATTCAGAAGGTTTCATTTGTCTAGATGTCAGATATAGAACAATATATAAGAAAATTCCAATAAACCTTTAAGAAGACATTGTATATAAGTTGTCATAGTTTAATAAAGAACTTTCATTTTCACACTTTTTACTCAGAGATTAAAGCTCTGTGTTTCAGCATGGAAATCTAGATGGTGGGAGATACAACTAATATAAAAGAGAATAAGTAAAAATAGTAATTAGGTATAACAAAAGTTTCATGCTGTCGATTTCAGATTTCTTATCAAATAATATTCCGTGTTAAAATATTCTTTCTCTGGTTATATTTTATAATTTTTATAGCAATCTGAGAAGGTTCACATATATCATTACGTTTATTATTGATAAAATATGTTGCATAAAAATGTACAGCATTTATAATAACACTTGTTGAAAAGCAGAGGGTTATTAAATGTGTTTGCATTTCCATTGTAGGTCTGCACATTGTATTTTTCAGGAAAAAGGAAGGGAAAGGGTAAGTTTAAGGCAAGAAATTGTGCTTTTTTGTTTCTTTGTGTTTTTATTTAAAGAGCATTCCTGTACCTTAGATTTTCAACTTAAATCTGATTGGACAAATTTTTCCTAACGTTTAAACTATCCCCTGGCTACCAAGAGGCACTTAAAAAAAAAAACAACTGCATGTCCACACCCCCCACCCAACCACCAGCATTTGCAATATTCGTTATTTAGTTGTAAGAAGAAATTCTTCCTTCATTGGAACAAAGAATCACAGAATGTTCATTTTGTGAACACTATATATTAGGTGTTACGTGTTTGTATATTTATGTGGTAGATGGTGTGATGTGGGACTGGAGGGAGAGCAGGAGAAAGTTGACTACAGTCACACCAAAATAAAATGAATAAATGAATGTTGAATGAATGAATGAATGAATGAATGCTTAGACAATTTTTTTAACTTGCTAATCAATATATCAGTAGCTACATAAAGTATTCATTATATTCAGCAACAAGTGTCCATTCTGTAGTGAAATAATATATTGCTGGCAATCAGGAGAATGCCATTCATTTATTAATTAATTCATCATCCAATTTGGGGCCTTTTATATCTCAGCAATCTACAGTTACTCAGAGTGTGAACTTGAATTAATCCATCATAGAATATTCTTTGCATAGTACCTTGTATTAGTCATCTTTATGCTTACAGCAGAGCAGAGCACTTAGCAGAATATATGTTCAATAAATACTTCTTGAATGAATGAAAGAAGGAACAACTAATCATTCTTAGCTATTCATTAATAAAAGGGGCCTACCTTTAAAATTATATGTAAATTATTCACTTTCTTAAAATGCTCAAATATTTTAAGGAATGAAAGAAACATCCTCAGTTTTTTCTCCAGCATCCAATGAATGCTCAGGATGGCATTTCTTTCATCTTCTTACTGAGGAGTTGTGGTTTTATAACTTAATGCATTCAATATTTTATGTGCATATATTTAAAATAAAAGTTTTAATAACAGACTGCACAGTTGAGGAATCTGATGTACTTCTTTTTTCATCGACATTTTTTAAATGTTGTAAATATATATTGGAATTTTAGCTTCATGTTGCTTGTGTGATAGCCTTTGTCAATGAAGATATCCAAATGAAATATTTAAAGTGCTAAACTCTCCTCATTGTCTATCTAGGTATCTCTTCCTCATTGCATGTTGGGGCCATTTAAAACATCCATAATTTCACTGGTTCCCTATAAATATATATATATATATATATATATATAAAACATACATGTACACACATATATATATGCACACACAAATATATAGTCATACTGTATCCTGAATTTTCCCACATTTCCAGGATGATTCATTTCTGTTATTTTAAAGCCAAGGAAACTAAACTGCTTTTCTAAAATGATTGGTAACGAATATTTACTTAGCATCCAATGTGTGTAATATGCTCTATTAAACATCATTGCCAGAATAAAAATAATTAAGACTTTTATCTCCATTAGAATCTAATAGAGAGGTCTAACCACATGGATTGCAGAAAATCTGAATTTTAGACTCAAAACCACACTGTCTCTATTACCACAAATTGTGCTGCATCTTCTCTTTCTTCAAAAACTTTTGGACAGCAATTTTACGCTAAATAAGTGTCATCCACAGTTACATATTCCAAAAAAGCACAAAGCCATGGTAGAAGGGGCTGTCCAATTTCTCTCTTATTCTTGCTTAGGTAATACAAGGGAAGGTCATCAGTAACAACTGACCTGCCACAAAGTTAGAAGAAAAGGACTGACTCAAGAAAGTAAGTCAAGAGAAGAACAACTAAGCAGGATTGCAGTTACAAACAGCCTGTACACATTATAAGTATAAATAGGATCATTAATAAGCTGAATTGAGCCAGGGGTCATCAGAACTCAGGAAATTAGGCAAAAGCACCAGTCAAAGCTGTTTTGATTAGAAGCCTGCTGGCTGACCTATCCAGAGTAGTTGTTAAGATGCTATTGACTGGGAATATGATGAATAATATGATTCAGTAGGTCATGTGAGTCACTTTTGTACCAGGTGTTCTTTTTCACTGAGGCAATATCAACGTATGTTGTTGGCTAGGGTCTAAGAATGAATGAATACAATCCTGAGTCTTTGAATTAACTTATCCTTCAAAAGGATGTAGTTACATTCCAGAAAGTAATTTGGTCAACATAAAATCACTTGTAGAAGTCGTGAAAATCCTGTAACTTTTCTCATAGCACAACAATGATTCTGTTATCCTGTTTGAAACTTACTATGTAAAGAACTGAAGCTAAACTTACTTGTAATGAATGTATGTACACAATGGTATTTGCTGTTTAGAAATTTATTGAACCAGAACCTGTAGGTCTCTAATAAATTAAAGATAACAGTCTTTACTATTCATTTAAATAGAGTTAATTTTTTGTAGTTTTAGTATAATTATTCAATTATGAATCTAGAAATGAGTAGATAAACATATATTGATAGGCGACAAAAGTGCTTATCTAAATATATATATATCATCACAATCTCTATGAAAATATATTTATTGGAATTAATTTGCTTGCTGGTTTGTGTTTTCTGTAGAAAATTCTTGTTAAAGAGAAAAAAATGAAAGTGGCGGAGCACAGTGGCTCATGCCTATAACACCAACACTTTCGGAGGCCAAGGTGGGAGGATTACTTGAGTCTAGGAGTTGAGACCAGCCTGGGCAACATAGCAAGACCCCATCTCCACAAAAAATAGAAAGATTAGCCATTTGTAGTGGCAAGTGCCTATAGTCCCAGCTGCCTGGGAGGCAGAGATGAGAGAATTGTTTGAGTCCAGGTGTTCAAGGTTACAATGAGCTGTGATTGCACTACTGCACTCCAGCCTTGGCCACAGAATGAGACACTGTTTCTAAGAAAAATAAAAAAGGTTTTAAAAAATGAAAGTGCTTGTTTTTTTTAAAGGAGAGGAGGGGGTCTTTTTGCCTTTTATTGGTATGTTTTAGGCAATTTAGTGCTTCATCAGGCAGTACCATCAAAAATATAATATGTAGAGGTAAATACATAATGCCATTGAGGTATGACATTAATTTTATTTGAAATGAAAAAAACTTCTGAGGAGTTATATTAATATCACTTCTACATTTACATTGAAGGTATAATGTTTTTCTTAAACAATGAATTCATTGATTCATTTGTAAGCCAAAATCTATACACAATTTTAAAATTCACAAACAGGTGAAATTTGTTTTTGTTTGTTTGTTTGTTTGTTTGTTTTTAAAAAACACTGACAGCACTGCTACTCCATCAGTGGTTGTCCTCATCAGAGATCATCTGGCATATCTCAAAGGATTGAGGATTGGTCACAGAAAGATTTCATCATCCAGCATTGTGTTCACACAGTCAACAGCACAGCTTGATAAACACATTTAATGAGTGCCTACTATATGCATCTCGGTCATGAGCTAGTGACAGTGTTCTCAAGGAGTTGAAATTTGAACACTGTGTAAACTAGGTGACATTGATTTCTAAAGTTTTGTTTGAATTTTTTATTCTCTCATAAACAGTTATTTAATGCCTGCAGTGGTAAAGTTACTATGCCATGTACTGGGATGGAAACCAAAGTGAGTAAGAGATAGTTTCTGCTTTTCCATTGCTTGTAAATCAATGGTAGACTGCTAGGCATTATGGTGCCATGAAAGCAGACTATGATACACAGCGTCAGACAACTGTAAACAGAATTTAACGGGAGTTCTGAAGAGGAGAGCATGTGCAGCCGAGTTGACCGGGACAGGTGACTTTTAAGTTTGGCCTAGCTTGAGATAAAAATGAAAGGAATTTTTAAGGTAAGATTATGTGACTAAACTATGCACTAGGTCTCTTGACTTGGAGAATAATATTAATGAGCAAGCGTAAATTATGGATCTTGAAGTTCTTGTCTACATTTGCCTTTTTCTTTCCTTACATTTTGTACTACATAAATTTTAAAAATACAGTCTACCACTTTAACACGAGTTAATATATCTTAGAAGTAATGATAAGATTAAACTTACTATAATCATTATTGGGTGATGTTTGCACTGCACTTGGAACCAGTTATAGATTTCATAAACTTTCTTAGGAGATTAATAAGGTCATTGTGAAATTTAGTTTCCCTCTGAATAGATTAATTTAAAGGAGTCATGTAATTTTTTTTTAGATTTCTAACAAATGTCTTTTTATTCCAGGCAGGACTATGGATTTAGAGCTCAATGAGTATTATAACAAGACACTTGCCACAGAGAATAATACTGCTGCCACTCGGAATTCTGATTTCCCAGTCTGGGATGACTATAAAAGCAGTGTAGATGACTTACAGTATTTTCTGATTGGGCTCTATACATTTGTAAGTCTTCTTGGCTTTATGGGGAATCTACTTATTTTAATGGCTCTCATGAAAAAGCGTAATCAGAAGACTACGGTAAACTTCCTCATAGGAAATCTGGCGTTTTCTGATATCTTGGTTGTGCTGTTTTGCTCACCTTTCACGCTGACCTCTGTCTTGCTAGATCAGTGGATGTTTGGCAAAGTCATGTGCCACATTATGCCTTTTCTTCAATGTGTGTCAGTTTTGGTTTCAACTTTAATTTTAATATCAATTGCCATTGTCAGGTATCATATGATAAAACATCCTATATCTAATAATTTAACAGCAAACCATGGCTACTTTCTGATAGCAACCGTCTGGACACTAGGTTTTGCAATTTGTTCTCCCCTTCCAGTGTTTCACAGTCTTGTGGAACTTCAGGAAACGTTTGGTTCAGCGTTACTGAGCAGCAGGTATTTATGTGTTGAGTCCTGGCCATCTGATTCATACAGAATTGCCTTTACTATTTCTTT
Source organism: Cacajao melanocephalus (assembly GCA_963573385.1). Taxonomy (NCBI): domain Eukaryota; kingdom Metazoa; phylum Chordata; class Mammalia; order Primates; family Pitheciidae; genus Cacajao; species Cacajao melanocephalus. Next base: position 16,983 of record CAUYLG010004072.1, read on the forward strand.
ATTGCTAGTTCAGTATATTCTGCCCTTAGTTTGTCTTACTGTAAGTCATACCAGTGTCTGCAGAAGTATAAGCTGTGGATTGTCCAACAAAGAAAACAGACTTGAAGAAAATGAGATGATCAACTTAACTCTTCATCCATCCAAAAAGGGTGGGCCTCAGGTGAAACTCTCTGACAGCCACAAATGGAGTTATTCATTCATCAAAAAACACAGAAGAAGATATAGCAAGAAGACAGCATGTGTGTTACCTGCTCCAGAAAGGCCTTCTCAAGAGACCCACTCCAGAATACTTCCAGAAAACTTTGGCTGTGTAAGAAGTCAGCTCTCTTCATCCAGTAAGTTCATACCAAGGGTCCCCACTTGCTTTGAGATAAAACCTGAAGATAATTCAGATGTTCGTGAACTGAGAGTAAAACGTTCTGTTACAAGAATAAAAAAGAGATCTCGAAGTGTTTTCTACAGACTGACCATACTGATATTAGTATTTGCTGTTAGTTGGATGCCACTACACCTTTTCCATGTGGTAACTGATTTCAATGACAATCTTATTTCAAATAGGCATTTCAAGTTGGTGTATTGCATTTGTCATTTGTTGGGAATGATGTCCTGTTGTCTTAATCCAATTCTATACGGATTTCTTAATAATGGGATTAAAGCTGATTTAATGTCCCTTATACATTGTCTTCATTTGTAATCATTCTCACTGTTTATCAAGGAAAGAACAAATGTTGATGTCATATAAAATATATTTATAGTAGCTATTTCTGTATAATAAATATAAATTCTGTTAACATGGAATTTAATTTATGTGAGAGTTCTGGATTTGAATGTCAGTTCATAATATATGGAAGATAATTGTATGTGTTGTAATAGGATTAATTTATTTAGTTGTGCAGCCAGTGTCAATCCAATCTATAATTTCATTTTAGAAAGTAGTTGTATTACCTTTCACTTCCATCTTGTCTTATAAACAAATGAATTTTTTTTTGTTGAAACTAAAAATTATATCTAACCAACTCAGTATTTTTGTCCAAAAATATAATAGGAAAAAAAATTTCTTGAGGAATTTTTCATTTCAAACTCGAAGAATATCTACCAGCCCAGCTATCTACATTCATTTCTACTCCACAGGCTTCTTAATGTTTAGTTTGTGAGTACAGAAAAAGTTACTGTGCCTGGAAAATCATAAGTAAATGACATATGTATGCCCAAATTATGAATATAAACATTAACTACAGTTTTGTAAGTCCTATAGGAAAATGCTGTTGCCTGTTGAGAATTGGTCAAATTGTCAATTTGACTTCACTGTCTTAGTAATACACAAGTAATTTACCAAATAAAGAATTTTCATTCCTTTCCAGACTCATTATACAACATTGAACACTACCAATAAAAGTTGTTTTCATATATATCTTTTCTATTCTAAAATGTGAAGTCTAAATGGTATCTGTATTTCCAGTTATTAAATAATTTTAAAGAATATTTTAAATGTGTACAGATAATTATTTTTTTGGCCAACATATAGAATGTTTAATATACTTTATACTATTTCAACACTGTAGTCTCATATGCTGTCTTATTAAACTGAGGTCAGTCTTTTCAATTGTTGAAACTTTATTTTAGCCAATCTTTTAAAGAATTAAGTCCCTGAAAAAAAATGGAGTATTTGCACATATGATTCAGATGTGCATAATAACATTGACGTCTTCAGTTCCTGTAACTGATTTAAGCGTTCCCTGTATTGATTCCTGTTCTTAATAAGGGAAACAATGAAACAAAAGAAACAAAAAAGCTTTATGTTTGCAAGTAATAAGCCATGCTGGTAAGTATTTAATCAACTAAAAATCCAGAATCTCTGTGGGGGCATTGTTTGTGCCCTCCTTCTTCCCTAGATGATGTCCACACACACAGGAAGCTAATGTGATTTCTTGCCATGGGGAAAATGGTGCTGGTCCACAAAATATCCTCTGCTGGTTCCTGCTGACCTCCAGTCGAGGCATGATAATCTTGACTTGTCTCTGTATTACATCAGGCTCTACTGTACCATGAATCATCTGTTCTCAACAAGGTGAAGTCCTGAGAATCCATCTCCAGAATCTCCAAACCCTACTAACATGGTAGGACTGATACTCTCATTGACTTAAACTGTCATTGCTTGAGTGTCAGCCAAATCCTCTGTTTTGTTCCAAGCTAAGGCTGTCTACTCTGTGGAGTCTTACTACGCAGTCAATGACATTGCCCCTTGCCAAACCTGGAAACTACTGGAGAACTTTACATTCATCAGTGGAACTCCACAGGAACTTATGAAACTCTACCCCACACATAGAATTGAGGCAACTTGGGCTTACTCAGGCCTTCTCTGTGCTCAGATGTGATAAGTTGCCATATCGACTCTGTTGTGTCCACTCCACATTGGTACAATAGCACCCTGCTTCTCTGTCCTTTTTTAGACTTTCAAATATAAATCTGGTTACAAGCCCTGTCTGCTTTTAGCTTCCCTCTAATCTTTCTGGTGCTATATGAGTGTCTTTTCCAAGTTTTTATATTATAGCAGATGGAAAAGGTGAAAAACCTCAGTTCACTTTTGCTTTTCTCTTTTTCCTTTTTCCTTTTTTTTCTAAGAGATTCCACCTTTTTCTACCTAGTGAGAATGTCTCTCACTAATATCATCCCTTTTCTCTGCACTATGACATAGTAGAACTGTGTTAATCAGGGTTTGCTTTTGGAAGGGAAGATTTTATGATTAAGACTTTTTCCTCCCTCGGTCTCACCATGCACAAAGAAAGAAGGGGAAGGGGAGTAATCTGAAGACCGACCTCTCGTTTAAAAGCAATTGGCATTTGCACTTTCACTAGCACAGTTAATTTCAAGGTTTGAGGTTAGTGTCTGCAGGGAGAAAAATCTCACTGATAAGGGCTAATATAAATGCATAGGGAGATGTTTTATCCTGTTAGAAAAACTTACATTAGCAAATGTACAATAGCTGTCAAACTTCACAGATTTTATGGCTATTGATAGATGAGTTTAGTTAAGCTGGATAAACTAATTTGGGGCTTTTAAACTATTGAACTCAAGGGAAGAGATTTATCTTTCCTAAACAGAAATAACTGAATGTTCTTAATAATTGAAAGTTGAGAACTTTGGATGGGTTGGCTGACAGGTAGTTAAGATTGGGATTAATGGTTTTAGAAGATTATTATAAATAATAATTATTTTATAGACACTTGCTTGGTGAGTTAAACAATTTATGTTCATTCAACTCTCCATTGCTCAAAGGCTGATTATCTAACCTTTTTCCTATTCTCTCCTGGTGTCTGACTTGATTACTCATTCAATAGCATCTGCACAGAAGCATGGCTAGGGGAAATGAGATGAAATTATAAACAGTCAACCTCATTACTTTTTCACAATTATGTAGAAATACTTAATTCAGGAAGAGATGTTAAATTGGGTTTTAGTGGTTAAATTATTCCTGACCAGACATGGTGGCTCACGCCTGTAATCCCAGGATTTTAGGAGGCCAAAGTGGGAGAACTGCTTGATCCCAGGAGTTCAAGACTAGCCTGGGCAACATAGGGAGACCTTGTCTCTACAGAAATTTTAAAAGTTAGCTGGGTGTGGTGGTGCATGCCTGTAGTACTAGCTGCTTAGGAGGCTTAGGTGGAAAGATTTCTTGAGCCCAGGAGTTAGAGGCTGCAGTGAGCTGTAATCATGCCGCTGTACTCCAGCCTGGGGAACAAAACAAGACCCTGTCTCAAAAAAATAAAAACTATTCCTGCCACCTATATTGCCCATTACTGTGAATAACAAAACACTAGATTAAAAAAAAAAGCTGGTGAAAGCATGAAGAGCAACTAAATTAAATGATGAAGAAATGTATATGAGGATTATTTTAATTAACAGGTATCTACTAAATATCTAGTGTGTACTAGGAACTCTTTTAGATGATAGACCAAAAAGATCCCTACTCATTTGGTGTTTGCCTTCTGGAAGGCGGGGAGCCAGGGGCAGGAGGTGAACAAGCAATAGCAATAAGGGCAATAAAAATGAGGTATAAGGTAGTGGTACACTATGTAGACACATGTATTGTTTCCAAAGGCTACCAAAACAAAGTGCCACAGCTGGGTGGCTTAAAACAATAGACATGTATTGTCTCACAGTTCTAGAGACTAGAAGTCTGAAATCAGAGTGTCTGCAGGACCATGCTCCATCTGAAACCTGAGGGAGAGCCCTTCCTTGACCTTTTCTGGCTTCTGTGGCTAGCTGGCAATCTTCGGTGTTCCTTGCAGCTGCATAACTCCACCTTCTGCCTTTTCATATGATGTTCTCCTTGTGTCTCTGTGTTCCAGTGTCTCTCTTCTTATAAAGACACCAATCGTATTGGATTCCCCGCAAAACCCACCTACACTCTAGTAGAACATAGTCTTAGTTGAACTATTAGTATCTGCCATGACTTTATTTTCAGATAAGGTCACATTCTGAGGTTTTGGTGACTAAGATTTCAGTACTTTCTTAGGCAGGAGGACAATTTAACCCATAACAGTATATTAATGATTGGAACCGTAATACAATATAGGGCAGGATCAGAAGTCATGTGCGTGTGGCATGAGGGAAAAAAAGAGATGGATGCAACTTCAAATGGGATGGCTCCATACTTTCACTGAGAAGATTACTTTTGTGCAAAGACCTGAAAGAGGTGAGGAAGTGAGCTGACTATCGGGGAAAAGAGGACTCCCGGCAGCTGGTATAGTCAGTGCAAAGGCTTTGAATCAGGAGCACACTCTGAGTGTCAAAGGAACAGGAAGTATTTACTGTAACAGAAGTGCAACAGACAGAAATGAGATAAGGAGCTGATTCAAGGACAGAGCCTACAAGTCCTTGCAGGTATTTGTAAGGATGTTGAATTTCACTTTTGGTGAAATGAGAAGCTATTGTGGATATTGATCAGAGAGAAGAGACAATCTGTCTTACACTAAAATAATAGCTTTAGTTATGAAACTAGACTGTGTTCCTCTGACTTAATTTGTGATATTCACCACCATGGATGCTTAATGCTGATATATATGTTAGTTCACTGGGGGTTGCAAAAATGGTGATGTTTAAATTCTATCATTTCTTTCACATTTATTAGATTAAATACATTAATAAAAAGAACTTTCTTGTATCTATTATTTGGTTATGCAATGTTACAGTTCTTTTAGAAAAGAACAAAAATTTGATACTCTCTTTTTATTTACTAATTGTTAGAAAGTGATCAACTCATGGATGTAAACACATTTGATTGGCTTTGATTCATTGTCTTTTTATCATGATCGAAGCTCAAATAGTTCCATCTTTGGCCAGTAGGAACCCTTCAAGTTGCATCCAGGTCATTATATTTTTTTGATTCAGTATTTATAACTTTTATCTGTGGGACAGTCAGATCCAGTAGTAGCTACTTAATCACAACAGAAGAAGGAGTCCATTACATTCATTCTAAACCATAAATGATCACAGGAAAGTTTGAAAGAACGAGAGTTTCTCAACTATGAGATTTTAAGTTTCTCTCTTTTTCTCTCAATAGGTTTCCTAAAGGGGTTGAATGTCAAGAGCTAGTCAGCATAGTATTGAACCTAGATAATCCTGAACACTTTCAGTAATTTTACTGTACTACATATAATTTGTTTCGAAGTTAGGCTAATGCAACAGATGCAGTTCAATGTAAATTAGATACATTCTCAAAAGTGTTAAAAGCTAAAACTGTTTAGTGGTGGATATCAGGAAAATAACTTTTCCAGGTTAGATGGTGGCCAGTCTGGCACTAATCACTCTCAAATTCACCATAGAATTGTTTGTGAGGATGGTGATAAAAAAGATAACAAGATATTACAACTATATTCTTGTATATTTTCCATGAAAATTCTTGTTCCTAGTATTACATCCTAAATACAGGTTTATAATCCTTTATAAATCATTACTGATCTGATCTGAACTCATAAGAGGCTAATTATGGTCTTCATTTATCCCACTTAGTAGGTATTGTCATGCATTCTGCTATAGAAATATTAATATTTTTTATTATGGATAGCTACCCCAAACCATACTGGGGGTAGTAAACAATATATAGCATAGATATCCATGTAATATTTATATCAATATGAAGTTAATATTTTTCTAAATAAGCCTGTCCTCAGAATTTTAGATACAGGATTATGAATATGCAATCTATACATCTACTACTAACTTGTTCCCCATCAACTATATTTTAGTAAATAATTTCTTTGGACTTTTTTATTCCTTACGTAGATATGTATTTAAAAGAAGTGACAGTAGATCTGTCACACAAGCCTAAATCTTCTAGTTGTAAAGTTCACACCCTTTTCTTAGATGCTAGCTTGGAAATCCTGCCATCTAAATTTCCTAATCCGTGAGGTAAGAGGTCTAGAATAGCAATAGTTTTTGGCAGGCATGGCAACTCTGATTTGTCTTGGGTGTTTGGATACCAGGTAGCAGGGATTGCAAAGGCTTCTAAGGTCTCTGGAATTGGCAGTGATATGAATGGTGTTCAGTGTCTTCCCTGGAGGGAAAGAAGCAAAATCAGAGCAGCACTGGTGTGGACCTTCCTTCCGTCCATTTTCCCAGCTAATCCAAGCACAGTCTCTAGTCTCTCTCTTTTCAACAATTGAATTGAAACCTAACAATTAGAAAACATTATAATGATTATTGGTACGATAAAAATATGAAGTGTCATTTTATCATCGTCATTGTCATTTTATCGTCATTGTCATTGTCATCACTGTCATCATCGACAATGGAAGCTTATTATTTGCCAGACACACTGAAGGCACATTATGTGAGTGATCTCATTTGCATTCCTGCCTTTGAGGACAGTACCGTTGGTACTGCTGTGGGTCAGTGTTTCCTTACTGTGTTCTGCAGATCTTCAGGTAGCCCAAGGAAATATTTTGGGCCGTTGAGGTTACTAAAGACACCAAGGTGCTATTTAAATATCCACTAAAATAATATTTATTTAATATCCCTTTTTTTTTAACAGAACAGTTTTGAGAGTTCTCATGTGCACATTGAGTGGAAGTTAGGATGCTTAATGTGGGCCAGAGAGCCTGCTGGTGACACAGTAACTCAGTTGATAAAGCGCTTAGCAGAATGCTATAAACCACAGTGGTACTTTTGACCATTATACAGTTTGTTATTATTTTAAGACTTAGGCTTAGGTTGTTAAGCATGGACCACTGTTGAACAGAAAACACAGGGAACACTGTGTTAAACTACAAGTTAATAAGGAGGATGAACGTGGTGATAAACTTGCAAGTTTGTCTCAAGATGCTGTACAACAGCTTTAGAAATTGCATTGTGTGATTTCAATGTTTATATAGCATATTAAGATACTTCTATATCTAATAAAAACATTGTTAAATGAGAAAATAATGGGGCCTATTTGGTGTTTGATTTATTGGGAACAAAGATTATCCAAATCCACAGTAAAGCTTTGAAGAGAAGCTCTCAACTCCTAAAATATTGAATCATTTCACATAAAAAATGCAAAAATATGGTAAAGTTGAATTTATGAAGTACAAAATAAACCAACAACCTGAACAAAATGAACCTACAAACATCAGATTGTGAAAGCAGGATTTTTGTATATTATTAACTTCATCAATATTTAGTTTCATCAGAATCTATAGTTTAAAATAATCTATCATCAAAAGATACTATTTTTATTTTTGAATTTGTGAATTTATTTTAAAGTAAGTTAAGCATCATGTGTATGTCCAAAAAAAATCAAAATCTCTCTCTCCCTACAGATGTAGTGAATATTGTTGAAGGTAATTTAAAATAAGATCCTCCTTTCCCTAAAATTAAGAAGAGAGACTATATTAAACAGCAGCTTTGGCAGCCTCTATAGACACCGTTGTTGTACATTCATACATAGTGTAGAGCTAAGAGTTCGGTGGCAATTCAGGACATAGAAAAGAAATAGGTGAAAGAGGTCCACGCTGATCTTGGACTTTATAATTATTTGTTCTTGGTTTTTGTTCAGGTCTGCTGACAGGCTTCCCACACTCAATGCTAACCAATTTGAAGTCCTCGTCTCTAGTTAGCTACTCTGACCTCTCTTGTTTCCTAGAGTTAACCAAGCATCTTTCGCTGAATTTTTTTTCTATCACTTTTTATACATATTTTCCTTTTTTCCCTATTGTATATCCTGATTAAAACGGTTACAGATTACCTCTTACCCTTACTCTAATGGTTTTTCTTAAAGGATAATTTGGTTCTTATCAGAGTTTTCTTTTCTGACTTATTAGAACATGACAATGAAAGGATTTGTTTCTTGTTTGAACCTAACACTACTACCATAAGAGGTCTCTGTCAGAAGCTTTGGCACTTTTCAGATGACTGTATTTGTCTTCTCAGGGTTTAGGCCACAGACATCTAAATTTAGATTCGTCTTTTAAATCCTAAGTCCTTTAAGCAATATATATGTCCACTTTTTCTGCCTCTGTTTTACCAAAACCCAAGTTTTTTTGTTTCTTGTCCTCCAACAAGTCAGACAATTTCAGGTACCTATATATAGCTGTAATTTTCTATTCCTGACATGTAATCAAAGGAGTAAGAATGTGAGATGAGGGATGCCACAGGTAATTTGATGAAAATATTTAGCTGACTTTGTTATTCCTTTTTCACTTTGGAAAATTTAGTTTTTTTGGTATCATATTCACATAAGTTCTTGACAAAGTGTTTACTAATCTGAGTACACTATTTCAGTCTTACAGTGATGAGTGGCAAAGAAATGGCCTCCTCATCACTTAGGTGAGTGATGAAGGGTTTATGGTGGTCAATACAATAAACTGATATTTTCATCTGGCCACAGAAAACACTGAAGTGCCTGATTTTAAAAAGTAATTTGTATTATTCTCGTTGTACTTTTATTCCAGCAACCAGGTGGAGATCTATTTTTTATAATAGCTTTATTGAGACGTGTAACATACTATAAAATTCACACTTTTAAAGTGGTTAATATATAATCAGAGAGTTATGCAATTAATACCCCTCTCTGATTTTAGGACATTTTCATCACCTCAAATGTCCCTGTGTCCATTAGCAACCACCCTTCATTTTCTCCATCTCTCTTCTTCCGGCAACCACTAGTCTAGTTGCTATTTCTATGAATTTTCCTTTTCCGGACATTTATATAAATGGAGTCATATAATATGTAGTCTTTTATGACTGGTTTCATTCAGCAGTATGTATTCAAGTTTAATTCATGTGGTAAAACGAATAGTACTTCATTTATTTTTATTGTCACTTAATATTTTATGCAGGGATACACCACACTTTGTTTATCCATTTTCTACTGATGGATATTTGGGTTGTTGGTTGGCATAAAGTGGTACTACCTGTAGTTTTGATTTTTTGTTTTTTGAGACGAGGTCTCACTTTGTCATCCAGGCTGGAGTACAGTGGTGCGATCTTGACTCACTGCAACCTCAGCCTCGTTCAAATGATTCTCTTGCCTCAGCATCCCGAATAGCTGGGATTACAGTCACGCGCCATCGCACCAAGCTAATTTTTTTTTTTTTTAATTTTAGTAGAGATGGGTTTTCACGAAGCTGGTCTCAAACTCCTGACCTCAAATGATCCCTTACACTTCAGCCTCTCAAAGTGCTGAGACTACAGACATGAGCCACCGCGCCCAGCCTGATTTGCATTTCTCTAAGGACCAGCGATGTTGAGCATATTTTCATGTGCTTATCGGACATTTGCATACCTGCTTTAGAGAAATGTCCACTTATCCTTCCGTTGTTGAGTTGTAAGAGTTCTTTCCATATTCTGGATAAAAGTCCTCATCAGACAGAGGATTTGCTAATTCTCTCTCTCATTCTGTAGGCTGTCTTCACTTTCTCAATGGTATTTTTCAAAGCTCAAAAGTTTCTAATTTTGATGAAATGCAATTTATCTAGTTTCTCTTTTCACTTGTGCTTTTGGTATAATGTCTAAGGTACCATTGCCTAACCCAAAGTCACAGAGATTTATTCCTAAGTTTTCTGCTAGGATTTTAATAGTTTTAAGTCTTCCATTTTTATCTGTGATTCAATTTGAGTTACTTTTTGTGTATCGTTTGAGGCAGAGGTCCAGCTTCATTATCTTGAATGTTGCTATCCAGTTGTCTAAACAACATTTTTAAAAAAGACTTCTTTCTCTACGGAATTCTCTTGGTACCATTGACAAATAGCAATTAATTATCAATGTAAAGGTTTATTTCTGGACTTGGAATTCTACTCCATTGATCAGTATTTCTACCCTTATGTCAGTACCAAATCATCTTGATTACTGTAGCTTTGCGGTTAAATTTTGAAACCAGGAAATAAGTCATCCAGCTTTATGACATTTCAAGATTGTTTTGAGTACTTCTATTTGCATATACATTTCTCGCTCTCTCCTCTCTTTCTGGAACTCTTATTATGCCTATATTGATCTCATGGTAAAATGAGTTTCTTTTAGAAAATTCTCTATATTTTAATATATTTGTTATTTTCTCAATGCCATTTTTTCGTCTTACATGAAATGATAATATTGTTTAATCCTTATGCTTTTAAATACTGTCCCTTTTAAAGTCTTTTGCATATTTCCTTTGATTTGTTCGTTAGATAAGCTACGTGTTACAGAAGCATATCATTTTTTCTTTTCTGGTAATTGCAAATAATTTTCATAATCATTTCCTGCTGAAGATAAGTCCAACTTGCTGGTATAGTGACAACAGCAGACGTAGCAAACTAAATAATAGATTCTCAACTCTAGGTAACTTGTGTAGAATTCTGTGTTTTACTAGGACAATTGGCCTCTGATTCAGGAAACTGTGGTATGGGCAAACACCAGCAACTACTACATCATAAAACAGGTATAGTAACTGGGACTTCTCTGAACTGACCAGAGAACCTGTGAAAATTCTCCAGGACCCAGAAATACACGTTTAGATTTGCTTTTTTGTTGTTGTTATTGTTGTTCCTGTTTTGACTCCAACTTTCTTTTATGTGTTTTCTACTACCCATGGTAGAAATCGTGCTTCCTATTTCAATACTAAAATTTAGATGTATAGATCCACTATTTTAAGGTGATGTCATTAATATAGGGAGTCGTAGAATCTCTAATGCCAGTTTACCTCCCTCTAAGTTGATCAAATTATGTATTCAAAGAACCAGATGTATATTTTCAGTACTCTGTAGAAACCAGTTGGAAGTGTTATACTGACACCACTTATTCTTTACTTTCTTTGTAATATTTTTGATGCTAATCTTTTCCTCTAAGATCAGGTTAATGTTTGTAAAATGCTATTTGAATATACTTAGGTATTATAGTGTCAGTTTAAATTCATATCATTTTACTCTCTACTATTAGGAATTTCTCATTTCATACTCTTTCTTTTTAAAAGGGTTTGTTTCAGGTAATTTTTACATTCATTTAGTTGTTTTGATTATTTAGCTATAAGTATTTAATTCTAACAAAAACCAATTTTTATTTTAACAGGAGGTTTAAAGAAAAATTTTCTTCTTTTTTTTTCTCTTGTCTTAAGGTTATACCTGAAAAAAAATTTCTTCTTATAGTAATCTGTGGCTATAAAGGAAAATATATAAAGTCTAATCTTATAAAAATGCCAGTAATCAATCATTTGACCTACACAAAATGATCATATCATAAGCTTCAACTTATAAATAAAAGCCTGGAAGCTGTTCAACATTGGCAAGTTATAAAGGCTCAAGACTATTCCAGAAAAGAGATTTATTTTCTTCCACTTCTTTGTATAATGTTTTCTTTATGTTTATTGGTTATAAAAAAAAACTTAAGCTGTATTAAAAGACTATGGTATTCAGTGTAAAATATGCATGATGAAAATACAAAAAAAAACAAAAAACAAAGAAACAAAAAAAACAAAAACAAAAAGAATATATGCATGATGAGAGGGAGCTATGGAATCTCTTGTGAGCATTCCACTAAAATATGGAATCCCCATGAAGGCAGAAACTTGTCTAAATTATTCATCAGTATATCCTCAATGTCTATTCTGGTGCTTGGCTAACCAAGTGACAAATAATTAAGTGTTTTAAGATCAAATCTATGAACAGACATACAACGAGACTTCTCAAAGAATTAAATGTATTTTTAGAATCAAGAGGGCTCATGAAGCACTGGGACCTCAGTCATAAGACATCTTCAATCTTGCATTCTGCCACTGAGGTGATTTAATTACTTTCCACTTATCTGCTTTTCTTCTGAGTAACTACCAGCTGTTTATGCATTTGGTCTTCTCTGTATTTCCTTCCTATTTTCTCCACTTGCTATGACACTTCCATCTTCTCAACATCAATTTTTTTTTTTTTGAGATGCAGTCTTGCTCTGTTGCCCAGGTTGGAGTGCCATGGTGCAATCTCCACTCACTGCAACCTCCGCTTCCCCAGCTCAAGCAATTCTCCTGCCTCAGACTCCTGAGTAGCTGGGGCTACAGGCTTGCGCCACCACACCTGGCTAATTTTTGTATTTTTGGTAGAGAGGAGGTTTAACCATATTGGTCATGGTGGTCTTGAACTCTTGACCTCATGATCTGCATCAGTTTAATATCTAGCATTTCTTAATTGCACCCCCTTCGCTTTGCTTATACTGCTAACTTGCTTCATTTTTTTTGCAATTGGCACTAAGCATAGTACCTGCCTAGATAAATGGTATTTTTAGACACTGTGGGAAGTAAAAGTGGTCACACACAAAAATGATGTGTCAAAGAGCTTTTATTGCCATTGATCTAGAGATATTAAGTCCAAAGTGGTAATCCAGTGATGAAGAAAGAAAAAGCTGCCTAGTGGAAAAGTCCCTGTGGCAAGGGAGAAACTCTTCACTTAGGAGCAGACGTGATGTGGAGGAGAAACATTTCCCCCGACATATGAGATGAGAGTGGACCTTCAAAGAGTTACACTTAAGACTCAGTGCTCCCTGTGCTTATTATCTCTGATAGCAACACAATTTTAGTGACCCCTTTGTCCTATGTTGCTTCCATTTTCCCAGTTCCTTCTCATTCCTGATGTTCCCATTGGGAAAAATAAAAATATTTTCTGCCAGTCCACTGAATTCTCTCTACAAAGGTAGAAAATAATTAAGCAATTTCATTATTAGATAAACATTAAACCAGATTGCAATGTGTATCACAGGCAATTAGATAAAGTAATTGTAAGAACAAGAAGAAGTCTCACCATTTTATAAAAATAGGCAGATGTAATGCATTGCCTGTATGTTCTCAAGACAAAGAATAACTTGTCCACAGGTAAGAGGACTTCACAGAACCATTTGCTCTGCATAGTTCATCCTAACTTCGCTTGGTACTGAATGGACAGCTGTGTTGGCTGGTTGTCTTTATCCAAAATGTCTTATTCTGCTATGCGATGCTGGTAATTACAACTGAGAGCCAGGAATCTAGTTAAACTCCTGTAGACAGAAATATAGGGGTCCTATCTTCCCTACGAGTACAATTCGAAGACAGGACTCCAAGTTTCTTCAGGAAAAACACTCCTTGTAAAACTGTTAGGACACTTTTAGCTTTTTGGAAGATTTACAATTACTTTTTGGAAAGAATTTACAATTACTTGTTTTATAAGAAAATGATATAAGTGAAAAGAAGGGATATCTTTCTTTGTTGTCACTGCAAAAAAAATGTTTGTTTTTGTTGTTGTTTTTAGATTTGTTTTTACCCTTGCATTGTTCCATAGTAGTTTTCAGAAGGAAGCAATTTTGCTCCCCAGGGGTCACTTGACAATGTGGGGAGATATTTTTGGTTGTTATAACTGGGAGATGGGAGGCTACTAGCATCTAGCGTGTAAACGTCAGGGATTCTGTTAACACATTTTACAGTGCATAGGACAGTCCCCTGAAACAAAGAAATATCCAACCCAGTATGTCAACAATGCTAAGACACATTTATATAACTTTCAAAGGCCAGTATCATCTCATATGTGAGGAAAAATATTTCTCCCCCACATCACATCTGCTCCTAAGCGAATATGTGCTGAGGATTACTTCCCAGCATTGTGTTTCTTTCCATTGTTCTGGGCTCCTCTAGCTGCTACTCTCTCTCCATTCCACTTCATTCATCCCCCAAAACAGCAAATATATTTGTATTTTTGGCCCAGGCTAATTATTAACAGTACCCACTTTATATGTATGTATTTTCTGTCATATAATACATATATATGTATGTGTGTATATATATATATATATATATTTATTTATATTTGTTGTCCCAATGTAATTATTTTTTTTCTTCTATTGGCTTGAGAGTCGGCCTCTTTTTATTTTTAATTTTTTTAATTTTTGTATTTTTATTGTACTTTAGGTTCTGAGGTACATGTGCAGATCATGCAGGATTGTTGCATAGGTACACACATGGCAATGTGGTTTGCTGCCTGTATCCCCACGTCACCTACATCTGGCATTTCTCCCTGTGTTATCTCTCCCTGACCTCTCCACCCCTCTGCTGTCTCTCCCTTGGCAACCCCCAACAGACCCCACAGTGTGATGCTCCCCTCCCTGTGTCCATGTGTTCTCATTGTTCAATACCCACTTATGAGTGAGAACATGTGGTGTTTGATTTTCTGTTCTTGTGTCACTTTGCTGAGAATTATGGTTTCCAAGTTCATCCATGTCCCTACAAAGGACACGAACTCATCATTTTTTATGGCTGCATAGTATTCCATGGTGTATGTGTGCCACATTTTCCTGGTCCCGTCTATCATCGATGTGCATTTGGGTTGGTTCCCGGTCTTTGCTATTGTAAACAGTGCCCCTATGAACATACATGTGGGTGTGCCTTCATAATAGAATGATTTATAGTCCTTTGGGTATATACTCAGTAATGGGACTGCGGGGTCAAATGGAATTTCTATTTCTAGGTCCTTGAGGAATCGCCACACTGTCTTCCACAATGGTTGAACTAGTTTACACTGCCACCAACAGTGTAAAAGTGTTTCTATTTCTCCACATCCTCTCCAGCATCTGTTGTCTCCAGATTTTTTAATGATCGCCATTCTAACTGGCATGAGGCGGTATCTCAATGTGGTTTTGATTTGCCTTTCTCTAATAATCAGTGATGATGAGCATTTTTTCATGTGTTTGTTGGCCTCGTATATGTCTTCTTTTGAAAAGTGTCTGTTCATATCCTTTGCCCACTTTGGGATGGATTTGTTTGTTTTTTTCTTGTAAATCTGTTTTAGTTTTTTGTAGATTCTAGATATTAGCCCTTTGTCAGTTGGGTAGATTGCAAACATTTTTTTCCCATTCTGTTGGTTGCGGGTTCACTCTAATGATTGTTTCTTTTGCTGTACAGAAGCTCTGGAGTTTAATCAGGTCCCATTTGTCATTTTGACTTTTGTTGCCAATGCTGTTGGTATTTTAGTCATGAAGTCCTTGCCTATGCCTGTGTCCTGAATGGTTTTACCCAGGTTTTCTTCTAGGGTTTTTATGGTGTTAGGTCTTATGTTTAAGTCTTTAATCTATCTAGAGTTAATTTTAGTGTAAGGTGTCAGGAAGGGGTCCAGTTTCTTCTTTCCGCCCACTGCTAGCCAGCTTTCCCAACACCATTTATTAAACAGGGAATCCTTTCCCCATTGCTTGTTTTTGTCAGGTTTGTCAAAGTCTAACAGTTGTAGATGTGTGGCATTGCCTCCAGGGCCTCTGTTCTGTTCCACTGGTCTATATCTCTGTTTTGGTACCAGTACCATGCTGTTTTAATTACTGTAGCCTTGTAGTATAGTTTGAAGTCAGGTAGCATGATGCCTCTGGCTTTGTTCTTTTCGTTTAGGATTGTCTTGGCTATTCAGGCTCTCTTTTGGTTCCATATGAAGTTTAAGGTGGTTTTTTCCAGTTCTGTGAAGAAGGTCATTGGTAGCTTGATGGGGATAGCATTGAATCTGTAAATTACTTTGGGCAATATGGCCATTTTCATGATATTGATTCTTCCTTACCATGAGCATGGAATGTTTCTCCATCTGTTTGTGTCCTCTCTTATTTCCTTGAGCAGTGGTTTGTAGTTTTCCTTGAAGAGGTCCTTTATATCCTTTGTTGTATTCCTAGGTATTTTATTCCCCTTGTAGCAATTGTGAATGGGAGTTTGCTCATGATTTGGCTTTCTATTAGTCTGTTATTGGTGTATAGGAATGCTTGTGATTTCTGCACATTGGTTTTGTATCCTGAAACTTTGCTGAAGTTGCTTATCAGTTTAAGGAGATCTGGGGCTGAGATGATAGGGTCTTCTAAATATATAATTATGTCATCTGCAAATAGAGACAATTTGACTTCCTCTATTCCTAATTGAATACCCTTTATTTTTTTTTTCTTGCCTAATTTCTCTAGCTAGAACTTCCAATACTCTAATGAATAGGAGTGGTGAGAGAGGGCATCCTTGTCTACTGCCAGATTTCAAAGGGAATGCTTCCAGTTTTTGCCCATTCAGTATGATATTGGCTGTGGGTTTGTTGTAAATAGCTTTTACTGTTTTGAGATATGTTTCTTCAATACCTAGTTTATTGAGAGTTTTTTAGCATAAAGGGCGGTTGAATTTTGTGGAAGGCTTCTCTGCATCTATTGAGATAATCATATGGTTTTTATCTTTGGTTCTGTTTATGTGGTGGATTATGTTTATAGACTTGCATGTGTTGAATCAACCTTGCATCCCTGGAATGAAACCTACTTGATCGTGATGGATAAGCTTTTTGATGTGCTGTTGCAATCGGTTTGCCAGTATTTTATTGAAGATTTTTGCATCTATGCTCATCATGGATATTGGCCTGAAGTTTTCTTTTTTTGTTGAGTCTCTGCCGGGTTTTGGTATCAAGATGATGTTGGTCTCATAAAATGATTTGGGAAAGATTCTCTTTTTTTGGATTGTTTGGAATAATTTCAGAAGGAATGGTACCAGTTCCTCTTTGTATGTCTGGTAGAATTCAGCTGTGAACCTGTCTGGACCTGGATGTTTTTTGGTTGGTAGGCTATTAATTGCTGCCTCAACTTCAGCCCTTGTTATTGGTCTATTCGAGGTTTCAACTTCTTCCTGGTTTAGGCTTGAGAGGGTGTAAGTGTCTAGGAATTTATCCATTTCTTCCAGGGTTACTGGTTTATGTGCATAAAGTTGTTTGTAGAAATCTCTGATTGTGGTCTGTATTTCTGTGGAATCAGTGGTGATATCCCCTTTATCATTTTTTATTGCATCTATTGTATTCTTCTTCCTTTTCTTTTCTATTAATCTGGCTAGTGGTCTATTTTGTTGATCTTTTCAAAAAGCCAGCCCCTGGATTTATTGATTTTTTGAAGGGTTTTTTGTGTCTCCATCTCATTCAGTTCTCCTCTGATCTTAGTTATTTCTTGTCTTCTGCTAGCTTTCGAGTTTTTTAAATCTTGCTCCTCTAGCTCTTTCACTTTTGACAATAGGGTGTCGATTTTAGAACTTTCCTTGCTTCTCATGTGGGCATTTATTGCTATAAATTTCCCTCTAGACACTGCTTTAAAATGTGTCCCAGAGATTCTGGTACATTGTGTCTTCATTCTCATTGGTTTCAAAGAACATCTTTATTTCTGCCTTCATTTCATTGTTTATCCAGTCGACACTCAGGAGCCAGTTGTTCAGTTTCCATGAAGGTGTGCAGTTCTGAGTTAGTTTCTTAATTCTGAGTTCTAATTTGATTGTGCTGGGGTCTGAGAGACTGTTTGTTGTGATTTCCGTTCTTTTGCATTTGCTGAGGAGTGATTTACTTCCAATTATGTGGTCAATTTTAGAGTAGGTGCAATGCAGTGCTGAGAAGAATGTATATTCTCTGGATTTGGGGTGGAGATTTCTGTAGATGTCCATTAGGTCTGCTTGGTCCAGATCTGAGTTCAAGTCCTGGATATCCTTATTAATTTTGTGTCTTATTGATCTAATACTGACAGTGGAGTGTTAGTCTCCCACTATTATTGTATGGGAGTCTAAGTCTCTTTGTAGGTCATTATGAACTTGCTTTATGTACCTGGGTGCTCCTGTATTGGGTGCATATATGTTTAGGATCATTAGCTCTTCTTGATACATTGATCCTTTTATCATTATGTAATGCTCTTCTTTGTCTCTTTTGATCTGTGTTGGTTAAAGTCCAATTTATCAGAGACTAGGATTGCAACTCCTGTTTTTTTTTTTTTTTTTTTTTTTGCTCTCCATTTGCTTGATAAATCTTCCTCCATCCCTTTATTTGAGCCTACATGTGTCCTTGCATGTGAGATGGGTTTCCTCAATACAGCACACCGGTGGGTCTTGACTTTTTATCCAATTTGCCAGTCTGTGTCTTTTGATTGGGGCATTTAGCCCATTTACATTTAAGGTTAATATTGTCATGTGTTAATTTGATCCTGCCATTTCGATGCTAGCTGGATGATCTGCCCATTAGTTGATGCATTTTTTTCATTGTGTCGATGGTCTTTACCATTTGGTACATTTTTGGAGTGGCTGGTACTGGTTGTTCCTTTTCTTGTTTAGTGCTTCTTTCAGGAGCTGTTGTAAGGCAGGCCTGGTGGGATGAAATCTCTCAGCAATTGCTTGTCCATAAAGGATTTTATTTCTTTGCTTATGAAGCTTAGTTTGGCTGGATATGAAATTCTAGGTTGAAAGTTCTTTTCTTTAAGGATGTTTAATATTGGCCCCCACTCTCTTCTAGCTTGTAGGGTTTCTGTGGAGTGATCCACTGTGAGTCTGATGGGCTTCCCTTTGTGGGTAACCCGACCTTTCTCTCTGGCTGTGCTTAGCATTTTTCCCTTCATTTCAACCCTGGTGAATCTGATGATTATCTGCCTTGGGGTTGCTCTTCTTGAGTTATATCTTTGTTGTGTTCTCTGTATTTCCTGGAGTTGAATGGTGGCTTTGCTTGTTAGGTTGGGGATGTTCTCCTGGATAATATCTTGAAGAGTGTTATCCAGCTTGGATTCATTCTCTCCATCACATTCAGGTACATCTATCAAACATAGATTAGGTCTTTTGACATAATCCCATATTTCTTGGAGTCTTTGTTCATTTCTTTTCCCTCTTTTTTTCTCTATTCTTGCCTTCTCATTTTATTTCATTGAGTTGATCTTCAATCTCTGATATTCTTTCTTCTCCTTGGTCAATTTGGCTATTGAAACTTGTGTATGCTTTGCAAAGTTCTCGTGCTATGTTTTTCTGCTCCATCAAGTCATTTATATTCTTCTCTAAGCTGTTTATTTTAGTTAGCATCTCATCTAATCTTTTTTTCTGGGTTCTTAGTTTCTTTGCATTGGGTTAGCACATGTTCTTTTAGCCCTGAGAAGTTTGTTATTACCCACCTTCTGCAGCCTGTTTCTGTGAATTCATCAGATTCATTCTCCATCCATCTTTGATACCTAGCTGGTGGGGAGTTGTGATCCTTTGGAGGAGGAGAGGCATTCTGGTTTTTGGTGTTTTCATCCTTTTTGCACTGATTTCTTCCCATCTGGCAGGTGGCTTTATCTACCTGTGGTCTTTGTAGTTGGTGACTTTTGGATGGGGTCTCTGAGTGGACGCTTTTTGTGTTGATGATGAAGCTATTTCTTTCTGTTTCTTAGTTTTCCTTCTAACAGTCAGGCCCCTCTGCTACAGGACTGCTGGAGGTCCACTCCAGACCCTGCTTGCCTGGGGATCACCTAGGGGGGCGCTGCAAACAGTAAGGGTTGCTGCTGGTTTCTTCTTCTGTTATCTTCGTCCCAGAAGGGTACCTGCCAGATGTCAGCCTGAGCTCTCCTTTATGAGGTGTCTCTTTGGGTATACGGGGGTCGGGGAGCTACTTAAGGAGACAATCTGTCCCTACAGGAGCTCTAGTGCTGTGCTGGGAGCTCCCTTGTTCCTGCAGATCTGCTGGGCAGGTACATTTAAGTCTGCTGCAGCAGAACTCATAACTGCCTCTTTTCCCAGGGCTGTGTCCTAGGAACGTCGGCTTTATTTATAAGTTCATGTCATGCTGCTGCCTTTTTTCATAGATGCCCTGCCCTGCACCAAGTAGTCTACTCACAGTCTGCCAGCAGAGGTGTTGCTGAGCTGCCACAGACTCTGTCCAGCTGCTGTATGAACTGCCTCGGTAGTGGCGGACTGCCTTGGTAGTGGTGGTCGCCCTTCCCCGACTGAGCTGGACAGTCCTGGGTCCAGCTGCGCTTGCTGCACAACTCTCAATTCAGAGCATTTCAGATTGCTTGTTTTGTGGGGGTGGTACCGGCCAAGCCAGATCGCCTGACTCCCTGT
>CAUYLG010004075.1:0-45358 GCA_963573385.1 Cacajao melanocephalus
TCTTTCTTTCTTTCTTTCTTTCTTTCTTTCTTTCTTCCTTTCTTTCTTTCTTTCTTCTTTCTTTTTTGAGACAGAGTCTCATTCAGCCACCCAGGCTGGAATACAGTGGTGCAATCCTTGGCTCATGGCAACCTCCACCTCCCAGGTTCAAGCGATTCTTGTACCTCAGCCTCCTGAGTAGGTGGGATTACAGGCACATACCACCATGCCTGGCTAATTTTTTGTATTTTTTTTTAGTTGAGATGGGGTTTCACCGTGTTGCCCAGGCTGGTCTCAAACTCCTGAGCTCAGGCAACCTGCCCGCCTCAGCCTCTTTCTTCAAAACATATGGAATCAGAGGAGTCACCTCTAAACTCCTCCTCAAGCCCCTCTACTCCTAACTAGAGAGCATGACTTTTCCCAGAAGGCAATGCAGACAAGGGATAAAGGTTTTTGAAACAGCCCAGGATTCAAATCCTAGCTCTTCCACCAGGGTCGTTACTGTACCCTTTCATTCCCCGTGTCTTCCTCTTTGATATTTAATATTATCCACTTCACAGAATTATATTCCTATTTAAGATTACCTACCTCACAGAGTCATGTGGGTTTAAATGAGATAAATACATTATCTGATATATACCTGAAGCCAGCACTCCATCATGGCTATTATTTTTTCCTCTAGTTCTCCTCCTCTTGGCTGAATCAGCTGTGTGGGTATAAAGATTAATTTGTCATAGGGTAGGAAATTCCAGGTTCAAATTCCACAAAGTTCGGTGGATTACATGTCCCCGGCTTTGTCTCTTCATTTGGTTTGGCTTGCGTCGCTATCTTCTGAGTCGTTCCTTTAATAAAGCACCGCTCTCAGCAGAGGGACCGTCCACTTCCTTGTTTATCACACTTGGTAGGTTAGAAATAGTTGAGAACAAGAGGTTGGTTGAGCTAAGTTGTTCTGTTCTTTCAGGCTGGGCTTCCATTAGAATCACTTGGGGCAACATTTTAAAAAGCATCAGGTCAGCGCAGTGGCTCACGCTGTAATCCCAGTGCTTTAGGAGGCCAGGGCAGGAGAACTGCTTGAAGCAGGAGTTTGAGACTAGCCCAAGTGGTCTACAAAAATAAAAAATAAAAAAATTAGCCTGGCATGGTGGCATGCACCTGTGGTCCCAGCTACTCAGGAGGCTGAGGTGGGAGGCTCACTTGAGCCCAGGAGTTTGAGTTATGATTGCACCATTACACTCCAGCCTGGGTGATAGAGTGAGACTTTGTCTCAAAAAAAAAAAAGAAAAAAAAAAGCACTAATGATTGGACCTAGTCCCCCCACTTTTCCTGATAAAATTGGTTGAGAGAGTGGGTGATTCTGAGGGAAGTTAGGGGCAAGATCCACTGGTTTCCATGACTGTTTTTCAAACTTCAGCATGCATCAGAATTGCCTGTAGGTTTGGACAGGTGAATTTGCCTTTCTAACAAGCTCCCATGTGATGATAGTAATGAGGCTGCTGCCAGTCTGGGGAGCTCACTTTGCTGAGACGGATGGACATGAACCTGAGTGGATCTCTATGAGCTCTTTCCTTCCCAGCATCCTGTCCCAGCTGATAGCAGCTCCTGACATGCCTTTGGAGAACTGCCCCTCCTCAACTCTTAGACCAAAGGATGTGACACTCACCTACCTCCCAACATCAGAGGCAGGCACACTTGCCAGTTCTGGCCAATCAATAGACTCTATTCCCCGGCTCCACTGAGTGACCAGTTCAGCTACGGGCATATCACTTAATAGAGTCCAGTGAGAGTCAATGCTGGGACTTCTGCTGGAGCCCTTGGAAGGTGTTAAGTTGGCAAGGTGTGAACAGTGCTGGTGGCCACACTGCCTTGGTACAGGAAGAGCCTGCCTGAAGATGAAACAGGCAAAGGAAAATAGTAGAAGAAACTAAGAGAGACCAAGTCTTGACGAAACCCTTTCATTCCCTGGATCCAGCCACCTGAGTCTAGATCGAATTTTTCAGGTACATGAACCAATAAATTCCTTTTTTACTTAAACGAGTTTGAAGTGGGTTTTTCTCCTATGCAGCTCAGAGAGTACTGATGATGTGGGACATCTCCAGCACCTTTCCACTCAGAGAGTGTGATTCCAGCTTCTCCCCGGATGCAGCTTCCTGTGGGCGATGACCTTCAACAAGGCCCCAGAACTGAGCAGCAGGACTCTGAAAGGTCACTTAGTCCCATCCCCTCCCTGTTTATGTGGGAAGACCCAGGGCCCAAGAGAGGCAAGGACTTGCCTGGAGTCATGCATGCCACAAAGCCAACTGGGATATCAGCCCTGGCTCTGTCAATAAATACGCCCATACCAGAGGGGTGATAACAGCAGGGGCAGTGCCAAGCAGCACTGGCAGTGCCAGCCAAGTCTCCTTCTCAAGGGCAGTCCCTGCAGGGACAGGGGCTCAGTTCTTTAGCATGAAAAAGAGTCTTATTGACCTTTTCTCAGTGTCTCAGTTTCTCTAATTACAATTAAAAAACACATTCATAAATGTTGTTACTCTTAATCATAAATGGAGTGTATAGACATGGCCAAAACATTTTCAGGGGACACAGATGAGCAAAAAGGGAGAATGAAACCCTCCAGTAATCTCAGCACCCTGGCTAACACTGCTAACGTTTTGGGATTTTGCATATTCTCTGTGTGTGTGTGTGTGTGTGTGTGTGTGTGTGTGTGTGTGTGTGTGTTTCTATGAAGATTCATATGAAACAAGGTGGAGATTTGCCTTGGGAGAGGGACCCAAACTATCCTCCTGAAGAATGAACTGAGGCACATCGTTTTTTGGTTTTTGTATTTTGAGACAGAGTCTCTCGCTCTGTCGCCCAGGCTGGAGTGCAATAGCATGAGCTCCACTCACTGCAACCTCTGCCTCCTGGGTTCAAGCGATTCTCCTGCCTCAGCCTCCTGAGTAGCTGCGATTACAGGCATTGCCACCATGCCCTACTAACTTTTATATCTTTAGTAGAGAGAGGTTTCACCATGTTGATCTGGCTGGTCTTGAACTTCTGACGTCAAGTAATCCGCCTCCCTCAGCCTCCCAAAGTGCTGGGATTATAGGTGTGAGCCACCGCACCTGGCCCAAGGGGCACCTCTTGAAGGTGAAAAGGGGAGAGACCTCTTTGATTCTCTTGGGTTTGTCAGACAAGGTTCTGCAAGTGCCAGAAACTAAAGAGAAGGGGTGTTGCTTTTGTTTGAAGACCAGTGGAAACTTACAAAATTGATGAAAGATGTAGGTTAGCAGAAATTAAGCAAACTCTGAAGGGCCAAGAAGCAGGAAGCAGGAAAAGCCGTCACTGCCTTGAACAGGGACATAGGTCAGGATGCTGTAAATGACCATTCCACAACTGCTATTGCTACAAAGACAATGGCCAGAAACCATTTCCTTTTCCTTGCA
Source organism: Cacajao melanocephalus (assembly GCA_963573385.1). Taxonomy (NCBI): domain Eukaryota; kingdom Metazoa; phylum Chordata; class Mammalia; order Primates; family Pitheciidae; genus Cacajao; species Cacajao melanocephalus. The sequence goes on from CAUYLG010004075.1 coordinate 3,402, forward strand.
GAGTCAAAGTCCTGGGAAATAGCTTTTTTTTTTTTCCTTCAGAGTTTCATTCTTGTTGCCCAGACTGGAATGCAATGGCATGGTCTTGACTCACTGCAACCTCTGCCTCCCAAGTTCAAGTGATTCTCCTGCCTCAGCCTCCCGAGTAGCTGGGATGACAGGCACCTGCCACCATGCCCGGCTAAATTTTTTTGTTGTTGTGTTTTTAGTAGAGACGGGGTTTCATCATGTTGACCTGGCTGGTCTCAAACTCCTGACCTCAGGTGATCCACCCACTTCGGCCTCCCAAAGTGCTGGGATTACAGGCGTGAGCCACCACACCCGGCAACAGCATTTTAAATAATGCATTTCCCACTGATTCGCCTAGGAGGTGAGGAGAGGAAGGATCTGACTCCTTTGCCTTCAATTGGAGACCAGCGGTGGAGGCAGGAGCCAAGAATGACCCCCTTCCCAAGGCTGTGGGGAGAGGAGGCACTTTCCCTTCATGAAACTGGGGTGTTTTCTGGAGGAGGAACAGGTGCTGTGCAGCCCCCAACCAAGAACTGCCCACTAGTGCAGCCTGGAAACAGCAAGAGCTTGGGAGGCTGCTGCTTCTAGGAAGAGTTTATAACTGAGTGGGGAAACTAGTCCTAACCTAGCTACCCTAGCACCCTGTTGGCAAATGCGTAAACAATTGTATTTGAGAGTGTATGTAAATAAATAAAAAGCTGCAACACTAGACGTTCAGTGTGTAATGGAGTGACCGTAGCTATGTGAGAGGTGTCTTTTCTCTTTCCCAAAGGTCCCTGAGTAACAAACGCAGAAGCAGCCACATGGAACATGCCTGGATCAATAAAGTGGTTTCTGTAGGGGGTATAAACTGCACCTGGCCTGTGGTGTGTGTGTGTGTGTGTGTGTGTGTGTGTGTGTGTGTGTGTGTGGCGTGTCTGTGTGGCGTGTGTGGGGGTCTGTGTCTGCAGGTGGTAGCTTCCAGGCTCCTATAGATGTGGTTGCCGGGGACTGCCTCTAGGCAACAGAGCGGCTTCTTTCAACAGTGCCCTCATGTGGCAGTGCCAGAAACTGCAGGTCACCTAATGAGGATTCCTAGGTTTTTGTCCTTCAGGATATGGGAAACAGCAGTGCCCCTTTGCACTAAGTAACTCTCCTAGGCTTATCCTAAGAGGGAGGGTCCCAACTAGAGAAGAGAGTCATTTTCAGAAAAGGTGGGCAGGGTGTGGTGGCTCAAGCCTGTAATTCCACCAACTCAGGAGGCTGTGGTGAGAGGCTGAGGCAGGAGGATAGCTTGAGGCCAGGAGTTCAAGACCAGCCTGGGCAACATAGTAAGCCCTTCATCAATAATAAATAAATAATAATAATTAAAATGAAGAAGATGTGGGAGCTGATCTCAAGACATTAAATTTTAGTAATAAAAAAATCATGGGGCAAAGCATCTTTCTATGTGAGAACCATTTCGCCAAAATTGCTTGGGTGCCAGTCTCTTACTGATGGCCCTTGAATCCATCTCACAGTTTTCCATCATGCTTGACCATGAGAATATGCACCTGCTTGTCCACTGCCTTGCTCAAGTTCAAATATGCTAAGTCACTGTGTTTTCCCTGCTAAAGAGGGAGTTTAGGGACTTGGCAACTGAGGGGATGCAGGTAAACAAAGCCTCTGCCCCTCAGTGTGCCCTTTGTTCCTGGGCATGGTTTGTAGGAGACTCCACTGCACCGGAAGTCAGGAGTCTTGATCCTTGGTCCCAGCTTGGCCATTAACCTGCTGTGCAACCTTGAGCATGTTGCTGGAGTGTGTATGTGTGGTGTGTGTGTGGGATATGTGTGTGTGTGGTATGTGTGATATGTGGGGGGTTGTGTGGTGTGTGTGTGGTGTGTTTGGGGGATGTGTGTGTGTAGTATGTGGTATGTGGGGGTGTGTGTGGTGTGTGTGGGGAATATGTGTCTGTGTGATATGTGTGATATGTGAGGGGGTGTGTGGTGTGTGTGGTGTGTCTTTGTGGCATGTGTGGGGGTGTGTGTGGAGGGTGTAGGTGTGGGGTGTGTGTGTGGTGTGTGGTGTGTGTGGATTGTGTTGTGTGTGTGTGATTTGTGGGGGTGTGTGTGTTGTTTGTGTGTGTGTTTTGTGTGTGTGGGGTGTGTGGGGTGTGTGTGGGGTGTGTGTGGGGTGTGTGTGGGGTGTGTGTGGGGTGTGTGATGTGTGTGTGTGATGTGTGGGGTATGTGTGGGGTGTGTGTGGTGTGTGTGGTGTGTGTGGTGTGTGTGGGGTGTGTGTATGGTGTGTGTGGTGTGTGTGGGGTGTGTGCGTGTGTGTGTGTGTTGTGTGGGGTGCGTATGGTGTGTGTCTGGTGTGTGTATGCGTGGTGTGTGTGTGGTGTGTGTGATATGTGGTGTGTGTGGGGTGTGTGTGGCGTGTGTGTGGGGTGTGTGGGGGGTGTGTGGGGTGTGTGTGTGATGTGTGTCTGCTCATGTGTCTACATCTCTCCCACTCCACGCTTCCTTCTGCCTGCCTCTCTGTCACTGTCTCTTCTGCTTGTTCTCTCTCCTCTCTCCCCTATTCTTTCTCTGTCTCTTCCCCTCCCTCACTTTTCCCCAACCTTTGCCCAGTCTTGGCCAGACCAGAGCTGAAGTGTTTTCACCAGAGGCAGCTTAGGGCCCTTTTAAACCAGCTCTTCCCTTCCTTAATGGCTGTGGTTGGCAAGATGGACCAAGTCAAGATGGCCTCTGGGTTTTTCTGGGGCTCTGGTTCCAGGTTTGGAAAGCAGAGCATTTCAGCTGCTTACAAATCCCAGGAGGGTGTGAAAATGAGACGATGGTGGCAGAGCAGAGCAGAGAGGCCCCCCACTTACTGCACTCAGTTCCCAGGGTTGCAGGGAGCAGGGGGAAAAGAGGGGAAGGGAGGGGAGGTTCTGCCAGCTCTTGGAGGACTGTTGGCTTCAGGCCAAGTTAGGCTGTGCTGAAACCCCCCAGCTCAGCCCTGCTTCCTGCGCCCCTGCACCAGCACTCCTGCCCCTGCAGGAGACAAGACAAACCTGGATGCAAATCCCAACTCCCCAACCTGCTCACTAGGTAACTTGGGTAAGTCATTAGCCTCTTGAAATTTCCTGTCTTCGTCTGGAGATGGAGATAAGAAGGAGGTGAGTTGTAGGGATCAGGTGAGGGCAGCCGCACAGCACAGAGCAGAGTGGGCACAGTACAGCCTGCAGGCCAAATCCAGAGGCCACCTGTTTTCCTATCATCACCTGTGAACTAAAAATGGATTCTATATTTTTTAATAGTTGGGGGAGAAATCAAAAGAAGGGTACTATTTTATGACATTGAAAGTGATACGAATTTCAGATTCAGTGATCATAAATACAGCGTTATTGCGTGCAGTCACACCCATTCATTTCTATATTAACCATGGCTACCTTGCACTACAGCGACTGAGTGGTGATTGATTGTTCGTGACACTTAATGTCTGAAAGACTATCTGGCCCTTTCCAAAAATGTTTACCAACCCCTTGCCACAGGTTTAAGAATGCAGACTACTTGGGTTCACGTTACCATTCGGTCACTTGCTAATTTTGTGACATTGGGAAGGCCATGTAATCTATATGTGCCTCAATTTCTTCTTCTGTCAAATGAGGATGACAACTGTTATTGAGTTGTTTTGAGGACTAAATGAGTTAACATTCATAAAGCACCAGACCAATGTCTGCATACAGTAAGTAAAAACATAGTGTAAGAAGAACGAAGCATGGATCTCTTGGTTTGGATTTGGTTGGAAGAAAATCAGAAGTAACAGCGGCTTTGTCTCTGCTACTGCTCTTGGCAACATTTTCTTTCGTTAGACACTTGAATGAAGACTTCAGTTGTAAGACAGAGGAAGGCCCTGAGGATGCAGGTGGACGGGAGTAAATGAGGAAGGACAGAACTGGACTCCCAGAGGCTCTGCCGAGAACAAACGCACTGACTATACCAGGGGATGATTCGGAGGGGTCAACCCACGTGTGTTCATTGTAGTTGGCTTTTCTGTTTGGTTTTGGGTTTGTTTGTTGTTGTTTTGCTTCTATTAAAGAGAAAAGAATGAGAGCTGATTTTTGACTTATAGAGACTTGAAAAGGAGTTGAGGGTGGAGGCAGTTCTCTCAAGATGAGAGAAGGATTGGAAGACTTGAGGTGACTGAGGAGACATGACTTAGTAGCAGCACTTGTGATGTTCATTTAAATGCAACACATATGCAGTCAACGGTGGCCAGAAAAAAGGTGCATCATGTACTGCCACCAACGTGAATGCAATCACAGGCTGCATTAACAGAAGTAGGTCTTATAGATAGAGGGAGGTGATGTCTTTCCCTTTACTCTAGCTAGCCCATGGCCTACACTGAGCAACTTGAGGGATGTGGACACACCTGATGATATCTCCAGATCTTCTCATTGGTTATGGGTTTCTCATTGTCTGTGACCCTCAGGAGCAGTTTAGAAATGCCAGCAGCTCCTGCCTTCCAAATATCTGTGCAGAACTCACCCAACTCATCCCTGGAAAATGTATGCATGGAGGATGTATCTTACTTCAAGTCAAAAATTCTACTTTATCAGCAGTTACAAAAACATTAACCTGATCCCTGGAGGCAAAGTTTAGCCCATTTGGCAACTTCTGGAATCACCTGGTCTCAGGAGATCCAGGATCCCCCAGTGGCCTCAGAGACTGGGGGGCCCATCTTAGACTTGTTCAGCTCCTCGCCATGTGGTTCCAGCCTAATTTCCCAACCTCATCCCCCATCACTCGCCTTTACACATATATGTCTCAGCCAAAGGAGAGCACAGTCTAGCTTTTTCAAAAACACATGCTACGTTAGTTACCTTTTGGTTGCAAGGGGGAGAATGCCAATGCAGACTGGCTTGATCTAGAATGGGGTTAGCTCATGTGACTGAAATATACAGAGCTTTGTAGCATTAGACCCAGCAGCTTAGGATTTCTCTATCTCTATCACTTGTGTTAACTTCATTCTCAGACCAACTTTCCCCCAGGAAGTTGCAGAATAATTGCTGAAAGTTCCAGACTCAAATCTGGCAGCTAGTGGCAATAGAATTTCTCTCCCCCAAGACGATGAGTCCAAGGCGTAGGGATGGACTCTCATGGAACAGATGGGGTTATTGTTCATCTCAAATCAAGTCCCACAATAAGAGACATCAAACACAATAATTACACAGGCCTAAGTCACATGCCTCAGGAGACAGGGGAGGAGGCCCCATGAGAGTTGAGGGTGCCCTGATGGTTGGTGTTGCTTATACCACGTGGCTTGGGAGTGGGTAAAGGATGCATCCCTAAAAGACAATATGGATTCTGTAATTAGAAGCTAGAGAAACAGGTAACGAGCAGGCAATACACCACCACACATGTGATTTCAGTCCTCCCAGCAACCCCGTGAACTGGTTCTAATCCAATCGACAGGGAGGAATGTACAGCCAGGAAGCGCACCTGGCAATGTTTGAGGGCAGCTCTGTACTTCTTCAGGGTGCCTTGCTGGCTTTGGGAGAGGACGTGAAGCAGGTGTGAGGGAGCCATGGGGAGGATTTTGAAATTTGAAAATTGACTGGGCACAGTGGCTCATAGCTGTAATCTCAGCAATTTGGGAGGTTGAGGTGGGAGGATCTCTTGAGCCTGGCAGTTTGAGACCAGCCCGGGTGAGATACCATCTCAAGAAGAAAGAAAGAAAGTAAGAGAGAGGTGGGGGGGGAGGGAGGGAGGGTGGAAGAAAGAAAGAGAAAGGAAGAAAGAGGGAGGGAGGGAGGGAGGGAAAGAAATAAAGGAAAGAAAGTTGACCTTCTTTCAAGGACCAAGACAAGTGAAAAGAGGTGGAACCTGGGCCCAGGATCAGTGAGAGACCCAAGGAGCTGGAAATAAACCATGTAGTAGATGGAATTACTACAGATGGAACTCTGCCTCTAAAAAAGAAAAGGAAAGAAAGAAAAGAAGGAGGAAGGAGAGGACAGAACTATTACTTCCATCTTCCCCTTCCTCCTTCTTTTCTTTCCTACCTTTTTTTTTCTAGAAACAGGGTCTCACTCTGTTCCCCGGGCTGGTCTCAAATTCCTGGCCACAAGTGATTCTCCCCACCTCCCACCTTGGCCTTCCAAAGGGCTGGGATTACTGGCATGAGCCACAGTGCCTGGCCCTGACCTCCTTACTGAAGAGCCTCCCGCGTAGGTGTTCGTTCACCCCCAGCCTCAGGTCCAAGCCCATCATGATGCTTCTACCCCGCTTACCAATGACTGGACTAGGTATGAACATGTGACATGGTTCTAACCAATGATATGCTGAGGGCTTTGGGGGAAGTTTTCTTCACCGATAAAAAGAGACAAGACAGAGAGAGAGAGAGAGAGAGAGAGAGAGAGAGAGAGAGAGAGAGACAGATCCACAGACAGCGGTGGCTTACACCTGTAATCCCAGCACTTTGGGAGGCCGAAGGGGGTGGATCACTTGATGCCAGGAGTTTGAGACCAGCCTGGCCAACATGGCGAAACGCCATTTCTACTAAAAATACAATAAATTAGCCGGGTGTGATGGTGCATGCCTGTAGTCCTAGCAGTTTGGGAGGCTGAGGCAGGAGAATCGCTTGAACCTGGGAGGTGGAGGTTGCAGTGAGCTGAGGTTGCACTGTGCTCTAGCCTGGGCAAAACAGAGTGAGACTCTGTCTCAAAGAAAAAAAAAGAGAGAGAGAGACAGACAGCTCATCCTCCTTGGCTGGAATTGTTCTATCTGGAGCTGCGGCAGCCATGTGTAACCAAAAAAAGAGCCAGCCTCAGAGCCAGTTGACGCCTGAGAAGGGCAGAGCAGAAAAATGGAAAGAACCTGAGCCCTTGACTATGGCACTGAGCCACTGAATTAACCAAACCTGGGCCATCCTACTTTGGGATTTATGAGTGTTCTCCTATGGTTTAGGTCAGTAGCACTGGGGTCCTCTCTAACTCTTAGCCATAGCACTAAGTGACTCAGACAGACTTCACTGGTTGAGAGAGTCCCAGAAGAGAGACAACATTTTCAATACCGACTGTGTGTATATATACATATTTTTTTGAGGCGAAGTATTGCTCTGTCACCCAGGCTGGAGTGTAGTGGCATGTTCTCGGTCACTGCAACTTCGACCTCCCAGGCTCAAGCAATTCTCATGCCTCAGCTTCCCAAGCAACTGGGATACAGGCGTGTGCCACCACACCCAGCTAATTTTTTCTATTTTTAGTAGAGACAGGGTTTCACTGTGTTGGCCAGACTGGTCTGGAATTCCTGGCCTCAAGTGATCCACCCACCTCGGCCTCCCGAAGTGCTGGGATTACAGGCATAAGCTACCATGCCCTGCCAATGACAGCTATTGAAGCTCGAGGCAAACCACCGCTCCACTCTGGGCTTTAATTAAGAAGGAGGTAGAGAATGGTGGCAAGAGGATGAGCTTCAGAGACTTATAATCGAGAGCCATCACTTACTAGCTATGTGCCTGACGTGATTTGGCTGTGTCCCCACCCAAATCTCATCTTGAATTCCCATGTGTTGTGGGAGGGACCCAGTGGGAGGTAATTGAATCATGGGGGCGAGTCTTTCCTATGCTGTTCTCGTGATAGTGGATAAGTCTCACGAGATCTGACAGTTTTAAAAATGAGACTTTTTCTGCACAAGCTCTCTTTTTGCCTTCCGTCATCCACGCAAGATGTGACTTGCTTCTCCTTGTCTGCCACCATGATTGTGAGGCCTCCCTAGTCAGGCGGAACTGTAAGTCATTAAACCTCTTTCTTTTGTAAATTGCCCAGGCTCAGGTATGCCTTTATCAGCAGTGTGAAAATGAACTAATACAGTGCCCTTGAACATTCTTCTTGGTAAGTCTTAGTTTCTCCATCTGTAAAATGGGAAGAATAACCTGTACTTCGTCAGGTCGCTGTAAGGATTGAGTCCATGTGTATTAGTCTGTTCTGGCATTGCTATAAAGGAATACCTGAGACTGGGTAATTTATAAAGTAAAGAGGCTTAATTGGCTCATGGTTCTGCAGGCCATACAAGAAGCATAGGGGCTTCTGCTTCTGAGTAGGCCTCAGGAAACTTGCAATCATGGCAGAAGGCAAAGGAGAAGCAGGTGCATTTTACATGGTTGGAGCAGGACGAAGAGAGCAAGGAGGGAGGTACTGTGCACTTTTAAACAAACAGATCTCACAAGAACTCACTGTCATAAGACAGCATCAGGGGATGGTGATAAACCATTCATGAGAAACCACTCCCACGATCCAGTCACCTCCCATCAGGTCCCACCTCCAGCGCTGCGGATTGCAATTCAACATGAGATTTGGGCGGAGACACAGATTCAAACCATACCACGTGTGGAGGGTGTTCTGACCTGCAATTACAGTATCACAGTGGCCATTTACAGAAGGATCGCTTTTATCTGTGCCTCATTAGACCAGGATCTCAGTGATGCCTAAACAATGACAGGAAGGGGTGAACCTTTATCAGCATTTCCTGAGAAGCTTTTTGAGAAATACAGATTCTCAGACTCCATCCATGGAGATCGTGATTAAATAGATCTGAGAAGGGTTCTGTGTATTATTAGTACTCTTTCAGTGGCAAGTAGCAGAAACACATCAAGTAAAACTGGCTGAAGCAAAGAAAAAAAACAAAACAAAAATAAATTTACTGGTTCATGTACCTGAATAAACCAGGGGTATAATCTTCAGGCATGGCTGAATCCTGGTGCTCATAACATAACATGGCACCAGATGTGTCTGACTGTCTCTGTTTCTTTCCTTCCTTTCTTTCTTCTTTCTTTCTTTCATTCATCTTTTTCTTTCTTTCTTTTCTTTCTTTCTTTTCTTTCTTTCTTTCTCTCTTTTTCTTTCTTTCTTTTCTTCTTCTCCTTCCTTCCTTCCTCTCTCTCCTCTCTCTCTCTCACTCATTCTTTGTCATGGTTTGCCTCTTTGTTGACTTCATTCTTAGCCACCAGTTCCAAGACGACAGCCACCAGCCTAAGGTCTCCGAGAAAAGAGAACCTCTCTTCCTTGACAGCCTTGACAAAATTCTGCGGGCTGCCACTCCAGCCTCTGGACTGATCACTCTGTCTGTGACTGGCCAAGCCTAGGAAAATGCTTTCCCCTGGAGTTTCAAGGGACCAAGCAGAGTCTTCACTCAAACCACATGGTTGATGTGTGGGGTAGGTATGGCTCTCAAGAGAACATGGAAGCTCTCTTTGGGGGAAGAGGAAATAGGTTCTGAGCAGATAAAAATGCTACAGGGCTCAGCAACTCCGTTTCTCACCGAGTCTCGCAGTAAATTCTGATTCCTAGGCAAGGCTGGGATGACTGCTGGCTAGGTCACTGGTTTTAGGACTCGTTGCAGCTGTAGACTCTCTTTCCTCCTAGGAAATCTTAAACTAAAGAATAAACAAAATAGACTAAAAAAATGGCCCTGCCATGGTAGAAAGAGGGCCTTGGGGGCCTCCTATCATCTCCCAAGTAGCCACTAACACACCCCAGGCGCTCCCTGAGCTACCTTTGCAAAGCTCCAATTCTCTGATTGCTTTGCTTTCTCGAGCCCCTTTGGCTCTGATTCTTCCACCTGGCATTTGGTGCAACGGGCAGGGGTGAGGCCCAAAGAGCTCACCCAATGCTGTCCCCCACTGCAGCCCCCCTGCCCCACGCACCTTAGAAGCCAGTGAGCCAGTGCCAGAGGAGTAAATAGGGGCCAAAGGAGCCGGTGGCTGGCTTAGAAGGTGCGTCAGACATGCTATGTCGGATGCTTCTGGCTTTGAAAGCTTATCCTGGCCTGAGGCCAAATGACTTCCTGGGCTCTGCAGAGCTGCTGGGCCCTGGGGCTGCGTGGGTGGTGATGCCCCGCCTGCCTGCCAGTGACGGAGGAATGGCGACAGTGCTGCATCAGTTGTAGCAGAGGGAGACGCCACAGGGACACACTGGCCGAGGAGATGTGGTGGAGGATAAAGTCAATTTCACACTTTATTAGTCAGTTCGGGGCCGACTGAGGCCATCCAGAAACTGGGCTGAGGCCCTGACTCTCCGTCCTCTCTTCACCAACAAGAAAAGCCTCTCTCGCCTGAAACCCTTCTTGTCGAAGGAGGAGTATTTCTTTCTACCCCAAACCCCACAGCATTCAAACAAGGAGTTGCAATCCCTTTTATTCTGCAAGAGATGCTGCAGTTGAAAGAGACCTGCAAGCTAAGAAGTGAGCAAATGGTGGTACGGTGTGGAGGTTGAGTCATGTTTTTCATTCATTCAGTCATTCATTCATTCATTCCTCCATCATCCATTCAACATATGTGCCGGGAGCCTACGACGTGCCAGCAAACTGAGCTTGATGCTGAATGTAAAAAATAATAATAATGGTAATTCAAGAAGTAGATATCAAAAAGAAAAAAAAGGTTAAAAAATTTATTAAAAAAATAATAATAATGGAACCCTCTTCTGTGTATTTGTTCATTTATTCGACAGCTTTTCACTGAGTACCAACCACGTAGCAGACACGGTGCCAGGCTCTGGGGATAAAGTGTGAACAAGACAGACACAGACTCTGCCCTCATGAAGCTGACTCAGTGGGAGAGACTCAAGTAAAACAGCAATCTCAACAGGGAAGGGGAAGGACCTGAGTAGAAGGCTATACAGAAAGAGCACCTGAACCAAGCAAGGAGGACTTCCTGGAGGAAGTGACATGTCACTGAGATTTGAAGGATGGCTTAGCAGGGGGAAGGGAGTGGGGAAGATGAAAGAGCAAATGCCAGAGAGAGCAATAGAGAAACTCCAGCTCAGCCAGGGGCAGAGGGTTCAAGTAGGGGTGGGAGGTGACTAATAAACAGGGGCCAGACCACAAAGCCTTGGAAAGAGTGACACAATGAAATCTGTGCTTCCGAAAGCTGGCCCTGGTGATGACCTTTCAAAGAGAAGAGGGAAGGCAGGAGGAACTAGGCTGGAGATGCATTGAGATGCTATTATAGGGTAGGAGATGCATACTCTTGGACCCCAATGTGGGGCGTTCGTTGGCAGTGGGGATGGTGAAAAGTGGGTACTTTGGGGAGATCTGAGGGATGTCATGCTCTGCTGGGGCTCCCTGTAGTTCAGACAATTGGGTGCAGTGGACAGAGACTAGACATCCAGTCAGACAAAGCTGAGTTCAGAACATGCTCTGCTCTTAATTCCCATGTAGCCCTTGGCAAGTCCCTGGGCCTCTGGGCCTCCGTCATAGGAAGGGACTCATTATAGCCATCTTGTGAGATGACAGTGCATTAAAAAGTATGCACACAGGGCATCTGTAAGGGACCTGAAGAGAATGGTAAGCAGTCAAAACTCAGCTCAGGCCAGCAACAGTGGCTCATACCTATAATGCCAGCACTTTGGGAGGCAGAGGTGGGACATCACTTGCCAGAAGTTCAAGACCAGCCTGGGCAGCAAAGTGAGACCTACTCTACAAAAAAATTAAAAATTAGTTGGGTGTGGTGGCACACCCATAATCCTAGCTACTTGGGAGGCTGAAGCAGGAGGATCCCTGAGCCCAGGAGTTCGAGGTTGTAGTGAGCTAAGGTCATGCCACTGTATTCCAGCCTGGGCAACAGAGTGAAATTCTATCACACACACACACACACACGCACGCATGCACACACACACACATGCACAAAGAAAGAAAGAAAAAAAGAAACACAGAAAAAGAGAAAGAGAGAGAAAACCTCAGCCCACAAGAAAACATCTCAGTGTAATCTATCCACTTCCCTGCTGCATTAAAGCAAATATAGTCACTGAGCTGGTGTCATTTCTTTATGGACAGGGGTTAAGATCTTAGCTCTGGATTTCTCTCTGTGGCCTTTCTGGTCAATTGATTTCATGGGACCTCAGTTTTCTTATCTGTAAAATGGGGATAACAATACCTACATTGACAGGGCTGTTGCGGAGATTGACTGAAAGATGCCTGTAAGGTGCTTAGCACAATGCCTGGTATGTAATAGCTGTTGAATAAATGATTATTAGGATTCTCATTAATACTCTTCAGTCTCATCATCACCCATCAAGGTAACCTAAGCACTGGCTTTATGCCAGATCCTGTGCTGGGTGTCAGAGATGAGCAGAAGATAATGAAAATGTCTGTGAATATTTTTAAATGCTTACTTGATGTAACTGCTCTGTGTGTCTCAATCAGTCACTTAACCGCCATATCAGTCAACCCTAGGACATAGCTACTGTCAGTATCAGCTCCATTTTACAGAAGAGGAAGTTGAGGCTCAGAGAAGGTAAAGAACTTTCCCAACGTCATGCCAATATGCCTCTTGAGAGTCTGGGTCAGCATCGCAGTGTGAGTCAGCTTCTCTGCTGTATTTGCTCCAACCAATTGCCACTCAGGACCTCCTTGGTTGCAACTGACAATGACCCCAGATGGTGGTCAAACGCTCTGGCTGCGGTCAAACGCTCTGGCTGCTAACTGCATGGGTTTGAATCCCAGCTCTGCTGCTTAGCATCTCTGTAACCTTGGGCACGTTATTTAAATTATCTGTTCCTTAGTTCTTCCTCTGCAGAGGGAATCACACGGGATCATTGCATCCGAAACACCCACCCCAGCCTGGCATGCACAAAAGTTCAAGAGATGTTGGCTATTTTTTTTTTTTAGATGGAGTCTCTTTCTGTCACCAGGCTAGAGTGCAGTGGCACAATCTTGGCTCACTGCAATCTCTGCCTCCCAGGTTCAAGCGATTCTCCTGCCTCAGCCTCCCGAATAGCTGGGACCACAGGTATGCGCCACCACACCCAGCTAATTTATTTATTTTTAGTAGAGATGGGGTTTCACTATGTTGGCCAGGATGGTCTCGATCTCTTGACCTCGTGATCCACCCGCCTAGGCCTCCCAAAGTGCTGGAATTACAGGCATGAGCCACTGCACCTGGCGAAGTGATGTTGGATATTATTCTTTAGCAAAAGGGGAGTCTATCGGTGCCTGTAAGCAAACTACATAAAAAGCAGGCGTGGAGCTGAACTTAGGTCACTGAACTATGGGACTCGAACGCTATCAGAGAGACCTGTGTGTCTCCCTGTGCCTCTCTCTCGGTCATACGCTGCCTCTCACCATCCCTCTCTGTCTCTCTGACCCTGTCTTAGTCTATTACTCTTTCTTGTTTTTCTGTTCCTGTCCCTCATTCTCTCTTGGTGTCACTTTTACTCAGTCCCGCTCATTCTCTCTTGCTGTCTCCTTCTCTCTCTCTGACTCTGTGTCTTCCTTGTGTCCTCTCTGTCTCTCTCCACTGAGGTATTTTCTCTCTTCTCTCCTTCTCTGCACATGCCAGCTTCATTCTCTTGGGCTCATGTCTCTAAGATGTGAGACTGTGGGCCTCAAGTATGATTGCCAGATAAAATGCAGGGCAGCTGGTAAAATGTGAATTTCAGACAAACAATGTAGTTTTTTAGTATAATTATGGTCCCAAAATGTTGCATTGAATACGAACGATAAAGACTCTACCTTTAAGGAGCTTACTTGTTCATGAGTGAGCCACACAATAAACAAATAAACAAGAAAACAAGCAGTTTTCTTCTGTTCTGTAATGAAAATAAGACAGGACCAGGCACAGTGGCTCACACCTATAACCCCAGCACTTTGAGAGGCCAAAGTGGGCAGATTGTCTGAGCCCAGGAGCTTGGGACCAGCTTGGCCAACATGATGAAACCCTGTCTCTATAAAAAATACAAAAATTAGCTAGGCATGGTGGCACAGCTATTTGGGAGGCTGAGGTGGGAGGATCACTGAAGCCCAGAAGGCAGAAGTTGCAGTGAGCTGAGACTGCACCACTGCACTCCAGCCTGGGTGACAGAGCAAAACTCTATCTCAAAAGACAGTTTTTATTTTAATAAAAAAAGAAAATAAGACAGGGTGATACAATAGTGAATGGTGCTGGGCGCGGGGGCTTACACCTGTAATCCCAGCACTTTGGGAGGCCGAGGCTGGCAGATCACTAGGTCAGGAGTTCGAGCTTATCCTGGCCAACAAGGGGAAACCTCGTCTCTACTAGACATACAAAAATTAGCCAGGTGTGGTGTCAGTCCCCTGTAGTCCCAGCGACTCGGGAGGTTGAGGCAGGAGAATTGCTTGAACCTGGGAGGCAGAGGTTGCAATGAGCCAAGATCATGCCATTGCACTCCAGCCTGGGCAACAGAGCGAAACTCCATCTAAAAAACAAAACAAAACAAAACAAAAAACAGTGAGTGGTGAGTGGTGTCATGGGGAAGGCTAGAGGCCACTAGATTGAGTGGTCACCAAAAGCGTCACTCAGGAGCTGACATTTATGCTGAGACCTTCACGGCAAGGAAAACTGGCCATGGGCAGATCTGGGGGAAGAGCATTCCGGGGAAGGAAAGAGGCAGGGCTGTGCAAAGGCCCTGAGTCAGGGATCAGCTTGGTTAAGAGTCACTGAGAAGTAGAGAGAGGGCAAGCGTGGCCCTCATATGGTGACCGGGAGAGGGCTGTGCAAGGTGAGTGGGACAGTTAGGCAGGGCCTCGTAGTTCAGAGTAAGGAGTTTGGGTTTTGGTACAGTTTTCAGCCGAGGACTGACATTCTCCGGTTTCGTATTTTGAAGAATCACTTTGCTACTCTGTGGAGAGCAGGTTGTGGGTGAAGGCCGAGGTGGGAGCAGAGACAGTCAGGAGGCTGCTGCAGGAGTCCAGACAAGAGGTGAGGGGCAAGTCGTGGAGACAGTGGAGGTGGAGCAGAAGTGGACCAGTTTCAGGTAGGTTTAGGAGGGAAAATGGAAGGATTGAATGTGAAGAGCTGAGAGGAAGAGAGGAATCGGGATGAGGCCCAGGTTTCCAGCAGGAACAACTGTGTGGATGACAGAGCCATTTACTAAGAGGGGGAGACTATAGGAAGAGGGACCCCAAAGCCTCTCTTCCCATAGCCTTCCCCTCTTAGTAAATTGCAGGTTAGGTGTTTGCAAGTTGCAGGATGGGTGTTTGTTGTTGATGCTGCACCTTAAAGGGGGCTAAAGAAATGTGACCGAATTTGGGGGGAGGATGACATGATTTAAATTTAATATCCGATTTTATTAAAAATAAGGTATTACATGCATATTGTAATCCATTAAGAGAAACAAAAAAGATTATACTCACAGCATAAATGACAGAACCTAAATCTGGACAAAGGGCTTTTGGCTGGTAGCTGTGATTTTCAAGGTGGGGGTGAGGGCACATTGATCCTAAGGGGAGGGTCACACCAAGGAATCTCTGGTGTAGGAGGTGGGATAGGTGTGTGTGAAAAGAAGGGGGTGGATGGTGAAGTTTTTCCAATTGTGTGTGTGTATGTGTGAATGTGTTTGTGTATTTACATTCTTTTTTTTTTGGAGACAGACTCTCACTCTGCTGCCCAAAATGGCGTGCAGTGGTGCCATCTCAGCTCACCGCAGCTTCAGCAGGCTCAAGTGATCCTCCCGCCTCAGCCTCCCGAGTAGCTGGTACCACAGGCATGCGCCACCAGGTCTCAAACGCCTGGACTCAAGCAATCCTCCCACCTCGGCCTCCCAAAGTGCTGAGACTTTAGGTGTGAACCACCGCAGTTGGCCTGTGTTTGTATTTTTATTTTATGGTTGCTGTTCTGACTCATGACATTTTTTGGGAGCAGAAAGGGTGAAAGTGGAAATAAAAGCATTTAGAAAGTTGATTTAAAAAATTAAAAAACAAAAAAGTAGGGGGAAGGTGCACTCCCACATGCCCGCCAATCAGCAGACCAGGTAGGTGCCTGGAGACTGCAATAACTCAAGATGGCCGACTGATCACCAGAGAGTATTTGAGGACATGGTCAGGGTGACGTTCCCAGGGGAACAACCTTTGGCCTTGTAAGACATCTACTTGCTTTCAGTTTTGAAAGAACTCATGCAGCCGTAGGGTATTTTTCAGAATTCCCAGGCGGTGAAGGGTCAGGGGCACGGGCACTAGGGAGAAAGCTGAAGGCACAGCAGGTGTGAGTGTGGGGTCACTGCCTGCCACATTTGGAAAAAATACCGGGAAGGGGGTGGGAGGGATCAAAACTGGCTTGTGTGGCCAAGGATCAGTTTGTCATTAAGCACGTTCACGTGCCAGATAGAGTGCCAAAGCCTCCGGTGATGTATCCTGTGTGGACATCCCAAGAACCCTGTCGGCAGGACTCTTTCCTGATTTGCCCACAAAGAGGAAAGTGAAGTTTCAGAGACATTAAGCAGCTTGTTTGAAGAAGACTACACTGCTGGTAAGTGTGGGGACAGGATTTGAACTAGGGCATTTTGCATGGGAAGTCTGGGCTTCTGGCTACCACCACCACCTCTTCATCCTGAGACCCTCTCCCAAGTCCGGCCCCACATGGCTCCCTAAGACCATCCTGTCCTCAGATGGGAGGGTTTTAAGCGGCTCTAGGGCAGCCACCAGAGCCCAATACGAAGTCCCTTCCACTGACAGCCATATTCTAACCCTGTGCCCAGTTCTCAGTGCTGCCTCCCGCTGTGATCTCTGTATCTTTCACTGGCCTGATCCCTGCTTCCCCAGAGCTTAGTGCTTGAACCCCAACCAAAGATTGAAATCCCGTTGCCTGCTGTCTGACCTGGCTCTGACCTACGACCTGCCTGGACACTAGGAAATGCCCGTTCCCAAGTGTCCCATGGCAGCTCCAACTGCCTGCTGGACACCTGCTGCCTCCCCTACATCCCTGAGGACTGTGCCCCAGGATCACTGTGCCCTCCCAACCTTCCTGATCCTTCACCTAACCTGGCCCTCTTCTAGCTGGATCTGTGTCCCCAGCTCCAGCCCTGCCCCAGGGGAGAGGCCTGGGGCTCGATCCTGACTGCTAATCTCATGACAGCCCAGCAGCGTGAGGCCCATGGCAGCTGGATGCTGTTGAGATTTGTATTTGGTCTTTTAGCTTGCAGCTTGAGAGCTTGCTATGTGCCAGACATTGAATTAGTCATGTAAAGTGGATTCCCTCATTTAACCTCAAAAAGCCCTGTGAGTAGTGAATAGAGGCTGCAGTTATTGCTACTAATGTGCTAGTCTATTTCCATGGCAGAGGCTCCATGATGTGCCCAGGAGCCCTGAGACCCCAAGACCAGCAGCCCCTTCCCTGGCCAGAAGCCCCACCCCCTTCCCATCCCAAACCTGGGGCTCACTGCCCCTTCTGAGTCGGGGCCAGACACAGATGCTGCTGAGGCATCATGGCTGGAAAACTGTGTTTCCTTCTTCCCTCCCCCAGGGCTGTAAAGACTGGCCCTTCCCCAAAGCCTGACTCTGCGCTGACACAGTGCCCTGAGATTTCCTCTGTGTTGTCTGCTCAGAGCCTGGCAGTAATGGTCTCAACCCGCCAAGCCTGGGGCAGCTCAGCAGACTACCACAGCCACTGACCCTGGAGCATGTCCGGCTCAGCTCTTCTGGGACTGAAGACATTCTAAGAGCTCCATGTAGGAAGGGCTGACAGCCCCCTGAACCAGGGAAGGTGCAGATGCACCTAGAGAAGGTTGCCATTATTCCCAAGGGCTGGGCTGCCTAAGGGACCAGGAACTAGAGAGGTGCCAGGGGCCCAGCCCCTCCCTGCAGCCCTGGCTCCTGAGTGGTATTTAGCTGTCCAGTCAGAAAGCAGAAACCACTCTATGCATTAGTACAGAAGGAATGTGGCCAGACACAGTGGCCCACCCCTGTAATCCCAGCACTTTGGGAGGCCAAGGTGGGTAAATCACCTGAGGTCAGGAATTTGAGACCAGCCTGGCCAACATGGCGAAACCCTGTCTCTACTAAAAGTACAAAAATTAGCCGGGTATGGCGGGGGATGCCTATAATCCCAGCTACTTGGGAGGCTGAGGCAGGAAAATCACTTGAACCCAGGAAGTGGAGGTTGCAGTGAGCCGAGATTGCACCACTGCACTCCAGCTTGGATGACAGAGCGAGACTCCATCTAAAAATTAAAAAAAGAACAGAAGGAATTCATTATAGGGAGTAGGTTACACAGGTGAAAGATCTGAGGAGCACCCCAGAGATGAACAGTAGCAAAAAGACATTACAACCCCTCGACTGGCGGGCTGCAGGGAAGAGGCGGTGTTATTAGTGTCTAGGATCTGGCGCCACCAGACAGAAACTGGAAGCACAGCCAAGCCCCTCTAATGGGACCTGGGACCACAAGAGAGGGGCCGTCCGGTGGGAGCTGGGACCATGGAGGAGACCGGCCACTGGCAGAGAGGCTACCTGAAGCAGAGAGGGGGAAACTGAGGCATTTCTTCCACCTACCAGTGCCTCTCATGGGGGAAACCTACCAGGCAGCCAGAGGGGAAGGGAGCGGGGAAATGTAGTTCCCCGCAGCACAGAGAGGAGCAAGGCAGGGAACAAGCGTGTCGGCAAGCAAGCAGACAACCACCTCCGGAGATAGGAGCTGTTCAGGACAAGAGGGCGCCTCTCCAAGGTTTCCTCCGACTCAGCCCGCCTGAGGGTCAGGGCTGTCCCAAACTGGCAGCCGCTGTTTAGAACTCAGTTTCCACTCATAGGCCCTGAGGATATCCAGACCCTGGAGGACCAATGACAGGCGGACAAGCCCAAGATGGGGAACCCAGAAGCAACCCGAGATATCCTAGAAGTAGGCGGCTGCCTGCGACCTCCAGGATTAACTGAACGCCAGCAGCTAGGGCTCCTGAGCCCAGCCATAAGTGACCATCTATGAGGACAAACCTGGTCCTCACTTGTTTTCACTCCCTAAGCTTCTCCTGAAGCCTCCAGCAAACTCTTGGGCCCCAAAGCTGGTGCATGCCCTGGAAACCCCTGAAAGGATGCTCCTGGCTGCGAAGTGCCCTGAGCCTATGACCAGAGGAACTGCTCCATCAGTATCCAGGGTACCTGCTTATTGCCTGGTAGGTAATCACCTGCCCAGCTTGTCCCTGTGCAGATGCAGTGGACACCAGAACGCCCTATGGCTGGAGAGAGGCAGGGGAGAGCCCGGGGTGTTTGTGCCCATGAGCACTGCCCTAGCCTGGCAGCACCGGGGATGGGAGAGGGAGGAAAGCCCCAGGAATGCCTGTGGGGTGTGACAGCAGACCCTGAGTGAAAAGCTGTGCCCAACCCCAGCTAAGACCTCAGGACCCAGGACAAGGGGCTTTCTTCTACATAGGAGAGTGGCCTCATCAGCATCCCACATAGAGGGAGGTAGACGGGCCCTGCAAACCTTCCTCTAAACATCATGCAATTCCTCTGAAGACCCCATAATAATGACAAGTATGTTTATTGAGCACGAAGGAACTGGGTGCTTGGCTAAGTGATTTATGTCAGCATCTCATTTAATTCTACAAAGAACCTTGTATGCTAGGTATTACGGGGAACCTGTCTAGTGGGGCAGACGATATGACCAACAATAAAAATTTGAAGACAATAACAACAACAATGACAATCACAACAAATGAAGCAATGCTTCCCAAAGATCTAAGGAAGTGAAATTAATGTCCCATGAAGGGAGGAGTCAAGTGAGGACACAGAAAATTTCACAGGAAATACAAAGATATGAAAGTAATTCTTCAGAGAAGATCTTCACCCAAAGCACTCAACCCACATTCAGGTAGAATATGCAGAGGCAAACTGTTGTGGACCACGCAATCTCCACATAGAAGATGTCGCATCAAAAAATAAAAATAGGCCAGGCACGGTGGCTCACACCTGTATTCCCAGCACTTTGTAAGGCTGAGGCGAGTGGATTACCTGAGGTCAGGAGTTCGAGACCAGCCTGACCAACATGGTGAAACCCCGTCTCTACTTAAAATACAAAATTAGCTGGGCATGGTGGCGTGTGCCTGTAATCCCAGCTATTCGGGAGGCTGAGACAGGAAAATTGCTTGAACCCGGGAGGAGGCTGCAGTGAGCTGAAGTAATGCCACTGCACTCCAACCTGGACAAGACAGAGCGAGACTTTGTCTCAAAAAATATATATATATACATATATGATAAAATAAATAAACAAACAAAAACTGGTACCTGGCGGCTTCTTTTGAAACATCAGAATGATACCACGGTGCCCTCCTTCTGATGTGGGAGCAGTTGTTTGGAGCCAAGAAGCTACAGATTCTTTAAACTGAGTGTGCATGCTCTGGTCAACACAGTCCCCACCACCCCATAATGCCTTTCACTTGGCCCTTCTTCTCATTTCCACTAACTGCCTGGCACCATGGGCATTTCAGATTGATCCCAAAGGCCCTTCCCAGCTTTCCCTTAGCTGATTGGAAGATCCCTGCTGCCACCTGGTGGTCACAGTTCTCCTGTGCCATCAATGCATGTCAGTGATATTCCTGATAGGTCTACTACCAGGCACACACCAGACACACACCAGCCTCTCATGTAATCCTCTTACCAACCCTGGGAGAACAGGAATTATTGTACCCATTTTACAGATGAGAAAACAGAAAAGGTAATTTGGAAACTTATCTATAGGAAAAAAACAAATGAGCAAGGTTAAGTGAATACATCGTTGGGATCCTAGCTCCCATGATGGTGCTGGAGGGGAATCCGGCTCTTTCCTTCGCCCCAGCCCAGAGTATTTTAGGCTCTGTCCTGTCACAACAGGCCTTAAAATGACTCTTTCCTGTTAGAAATTAAGTCCTGATGGAGGGGGCCAGGGATCCCTTGAGATGGACCAGAACTCTGCAGTGAGTACTTTTGAGTTGGAGAGGGGAAGACAGAGCAGGCTGGAAGCCATCATCAGGCGTTTTCATACATAGAAACCACGATCCAGCCACAGTCAAGACACGTGCTGCTTGCCTAGGGCCAAGTAGGTCTTGGACTCAGATTTTTTTCTTTTTCTTCCTTTTTTTTTAAACAAGGTCTCGCTCTGTCACTCAGGCTGGAGTGTAGTGGCACAATCATGGCTCACTGCAGCCTCAACCTCCTGGGCTCAAGAAATCCTCCTGGGTAGCTGGGACTGCAGGCATGAGGCACCAAGCCTGCTTAGATTTTCTAAGGCCAAGTGCTGGGCCTTTTCATGCCACCACACAGCCTCCCAGGCCTGAGAAGGCCTCCATCCCGTAGAGGACGCAGCATTCCCATAGGATTGCTTTTTATTTTTTTGAGACAAGAGTCTTGCTTCATCGCCAAGGCTGGCATGCAATGGCGTGGTGATCTCGGCTCACTGCATCCTCTTCCTCTCAGGTTCAAGCAGTGTCTCAGCCTCCTAAGTAGCTGGGATTACAGGTATGCGCCACCATGCCTGGCTATTTTTTTTTTTTTCATTTTTAGTAGAGACGGGGTTTCACCATGTTGGCCAGGCTAATCTCTAACTCCTGACCTCAAGTGATCCACCCGCGTTGGCCTCTCAAAGTGCTGAGATTGCAGGTGTGAGCCTGCCGTGCCCCACCTAATTGCTTTCCCCAATCTTACATACCTCACAAGGCCCAGCACCTGCCCCACCTTCCCCAGGGAACTGCCCCTGACTACCTCAGCCTTCCCAAACCTCTCCCTTGTCTGAGCACCTATATGCCTGGTCCACAGCACCCCTCTGGGGCTGAGGGCATCCTTTCCTGTAGGGCCAGAGAACCGCTTGACGTCTGACTCTCCACCCAGCCAGGAGAGTCCTTGAAGGCAGGGCTTTGGTATTCCCATCTTCTCTGGGATGTATAGAACATCTAGTACTTGAGGCATATGACAAAGGCTTAGGGAGATTCTGGGATGAATCGGAGCATCTCAGCCTCATGGAGCGTACAGTTGCCTGTAGGCAGAGCCTAGTGATCTTCCCAAAGCACAGTCCTGAGCACATTACTCCTCTGCTTCAAACCACTTCATGCCTCCCCACTGCCCTCAGAATAAAATGCCACGCTTGCTGCCACCTCTGGGCCTCCAAATGTGCTCTCTCTGCCACTTTCACCTAACTGCCCATTGAGCCTCAGCTTGGATATCACCTCTTCCGGGAAACCTTCCTTGGCCACCAAGTCTGAGTCAGAGGTAGACCTCTTCCCTGGACTTGTGTGGCACCTGCCATTACTTCATCTTGACACACAGCATGTAACTGATGGTTGCCTCATCTGTCTTCCTTAGAGACTGGGATCTGGAAGACAGGGCCTCATGTGTCTGATTTCTTTCTGTATCCCCAGCAGCTCAGTCCAGCTCCTTGAGGCATGAAGGGTGTCCATTAAATGGACCTGACCAAACAAGATGTCTTTTTTTTTTTTTTAAGATAGAATCTCGCTCTGTTGCCAGGCTACAGTGCAGTGGCACGATCTCAGCTCACTGCAACATCCGCCTCCCGGGTTCAAGTGATTCTTCTGCCTCAGACTCCTGAGTAGCTGGGACTATAGGCACCCAGCACCATGTCTGGTTAATTTTTGTATTTTTAGTAGAGATGGGGTTTCTCCACGTTGGCCAGGATGGTCTTGATCTCTTGACCTTGTGATCCATCCACCTTGGCCTCCCATAATGCTGGGATTACAGGTGTAAAGATGTCATTTTCACATACAGCAAGTGTCTAGCAAAGAAATGGTACAGCAGGGTATCTGGCCACTCAATGGTTAGAGTCACACAAACTCCAGAGACATGTCCATCTTTGAAGTCCTTTATTCCTGGCAGTTTACATCAGTTACTCGTCATATTAACCAGAATTCATTCAC
The DNA here is from genome assembly GCA_963573385.1 of Cacajao melanocephalus. NCBI lineage: Eukaryota > Metazoa > Chordata > Mammalia > Primates > Pitheciidae > Cacajao > Cacajao melanocephalus. Next base: position 25,975 of record CAUYLG010004075.1, read on the forward strand.
CTTTCTTTTGATATTGTAATCTTTCTTTTTTTTTTGAGACAGAGTCTCACTTTGTTGCCAGGTGCCAGGCCGGAGTGCAGTGGCGCGATCTCGGCTCACTGCAACCTCTGCCTCCCGGGTTCAAGCAATTCTCCTGCCTCAGCCTCCCGAGTTGCTAGGACTATAGGCGCCTGCTACCACACCCAGCTAATTTTTGTATTTTTAGTAGAGAGGGGGTTTCACCATGTTGGCCAGGATGGTCTGGATCTCTTGACCTCGTGATCCGCCCACCTCAGCCTCCCAAAGTGCTGGGATTACAGGTGTGAGCCACCTTGCCCGGCCGATATTGTAATCTTGTCCTCATGTCCACACTGAGTTGGGGCCCAAGGTGTTTAAGAGTTCTCACTTCATTATAGGAAGCAAGGGGTACCCTTGTGAACCAGACTTCAACTCCTGGAGGTCTTCTTCAGTTTATAGGCAAATATCTCTGCAAGTTTAGTATGTGATACCCCAGCAGTGAAATGAATAAGACACAGTGCCGTGGTTCTAGGCATTCGGAGAGGGAAAAGGCACATCACACAGATTCCTCTGGAGAAAACACAGGCCATTCTCCATCTTCTCAATATGCATTTTCCTACTCTTCAGTGACTTTTAATCTCATCCCCTGGTCTATGAGAAAGCAGAACCCACATGCTACTGAATACGTTTTTACTTTCTCTTCATCATATAGACTTGGTTCCAAGTATATTTTATTTTCCTTCCTTATGCCTACAAGGCATCCAATTTTGTTCAGGTCCCTTTTAACGGCACTTAACAAATATACATTCTGAGACCCGACAGATAAGCTGTCCCATTTCACACTGCCTCTAAAGCGCCTGTTTGAACTAGCTAGTGCAGAGCTGAGTTGGGGCACATCCTAGCTTATAGCTCATGGCCATCTCTGGCCCCAGATCCATCTGTCCAATACTGTGTATCTAGGGTACAGGTCCTCAGCCCTGGCTGCATATTAGAAGGCCCTGGGAAGCTTTCTGAATTCCTGAGGCCTGAACCACACCCTAAACCAATTTCATTAGAATTTCTGGGTGGGAGGGAGCCTGGCTTCTGCCAGTTGAAGGCTGCCATGGCAACTTCACTGAGCAGCTACACTGAGAGCCCCTGAGCTACAATTCTAGCACACAGTAGGCCCTCAGTAAATATCTGTGGAACCCACGAGTGAGTTTCCTATTTCATTATCTGTTCCCCTATGCTTCTTATTTTTATCAGAAATCTGAGCAGGAAAGAGCGGAGAGAATGAGTCAAGAGCATCCTATAAAGTGAATTTGCTACTGAGAAAGGAACTGTAGGGACTGTGTTTCTCTTGTATTATGCAGTCTTCATGCTTTAACAGGCCCAGAGGAGGCAACTTACAGACTGTCTGACACAGACATGTATATATTTCTTAAAAGCCCTTCAAAAACCAGAGCTCACTGCTTAGGCACTATGTTTATAACATAGACATGTTCTTAGAAATACATCTAAACTACCTCCTGTTTGACACACGTTCTAACTGGGGTTGGTTACAAACTTTGTAAGTTGTATAAGATCACACTGGGTCACCATTTCCCATTTCCAGGAATCTTGCAATTTATCTTTGCCCAGAGCAACAGCCTAGACATGGCAACCCCAAGCAGTGACTGCACCCATCATTGCCCCAGTGGGTCAGTCTTCCTTGAACAGGAACTGTTTTTGAGGGGCTCCAATTTCCAGGTTCTAGAAGCGGATGGCTCACTTACCAAGCTGAAGAAGCTGGCTACATAAAATGCAGCACTGAGAAGGCCCCCAAGGTAGATTCTGGGTTACGGGAAAGGAAGCCAGGCTGATGAACGAGGTTTGCTGCCACGGGCATGGGCGTTGGGGAGGGCTGCATGGCTGGGGCCACCCTGAGATCACTGCTGTCATTTACATTTGTATCACACATCACAGTTCACAGGGAGCTCTGCATCCTTAGCCTCACGTCATTTTCAGCACAACCCTGTGAGTTAGGTCTTTCTGGATGGGAACACTGAAGTTGTGCCCTACATCTAAGGTCCCACAGCCAATTGCATCACATCCACTGCTGCCTCCAGGACCTCAGGGGCAACCTGAAACCTCCAGGGGAATCCCCCTGGCTCCCCTTCTATCCAGAAACAGGAAAGCAAGCCATTACCTAACCTCCCCACCCACCAGCCCCTTATCACCTCCTTCTCAGAGTTTCCTCTATGATTTGCATACCCTTTGTTCCCCTAGTCCAGAGAACACAGCGGCAGTGGTATACCTGCTGCCAACAGCCTCACACATCCTACCTAACACGCCATCAAAATCCCCTCTTCCCTGGAACAGCCTCTGAATTTGCCTATACACATTCCAGAACTATGACGTGGTCACACCCACTCCCAAGACCAGTCAACAGTCTTAGGAACCTGTCTGCTACACCAGTAAACCCATGGCTTCCCCACTTGAGAGGGCTCCCAGTGGGTCACTGCCCAAGATCACTCAGCTCCCAGCATAGAGAAATAAAAGCTGATTCGTTGGTTATGATGCCTCCTGCTACCATGTGTAGGTAGTGAATCGTCAGACCAGGCAGTCCTGGCTTCTCCAGCACCCGCTTCCTGAAACCACACAGCATGCAGGTAGCATTCTCCTATTTGACCGCCTCTACAGGCAGACCTGGATGGAGACACAGGTAAGACTGGCCATAAGCGATGGCGAGTCCTGGCCAATCAGCTGTGACCTGCATCCGGTGCATTGTGAGCCGAGGTCAGAATGAGTTCCTTATGCAGACATAATGAGCAGTCCTGGCTGGAGCCTCCTGTGCCCCTGCCACACCTCTGCGAGGCCTGCCCATGTCTTCTGGAGGCTTCCTGAGTGCCTTCACCCACCCTGGCCTGGTCTGCCCTCCCACCCCCACCTCTCCTTTGCTGCTTCTCCCGCCGCGGTCACCGCCTCTAAGCCTCCCCCATCACTTGGCAATGTGGGCTCCGAGGAGGGTACCCTAAGAGGGCAGGTTCCAGCCCCACAAAACTGGGCTCGGGGCCCTGGCCAGGAAGCCAGAAGGCACATAACCCCTCCGTCCATTCACTTCCACCAGGCTCCACTCTGGGTTCCCCTTCTTGTCCTGGGCCTCCAGGATGGTCACAGGCTGGCCTGCCTGCAGACTCACTTCGTGGCTGCTTCTGGCCACAAAAGGGTATGCTGCTATGACCTGAAACACACGGAGAGTGACACAGAAATGGTCAGGGTGAGAAGGCAGACAGACTCCATCCAGAGAGGCTGTTCCTCCTGTTCCCATACACCTGGCCCACAGCCCCATTGCTAGATGCTCACCACCTCCCGAGTACATCCTTTGTGCTAAAGGCAATGACTGCATCTGCTAGTACCACGGCCCATACAGTGTGACTGGCACTGTCCTAGCACTCTACCGAGTTTGGGTCTTCACAACAATTCTATCATTCTATTTGCTCCATTTTTCAGATAAGAAAATTGAGGCTCAGAGGACTCAAGGAACTTACTCAGAATTGCACAGGAGTGAATCTAGGCCTGCTTGACCTCCAAACAGATATTTTGGATCCACTGCTGCCACATCACTGAGCAGACTCAGCACCCTCTCCCTCTCCAGATCTAAGGGTTTCAGCTGCTCAGGCCAGTTTCCCAGCTGAAAGTGCAGACAAGAATTTTGGCAACTTGGTTACTTTTGACAGGAAAATCTTGAACTGGGCCAGGTGTGGTGGTTCATGCGTGTAATCTCAGCACTTTGGGAAGCTGAGGTGGGCGGATCACCTGAGATCAGGAGTTCAAGACCAGCCTGGCCAACATGATGAAACCCCGTCTCTATTAAAAATACAAAAACCAGCTGGGCAGGGTGGTGTGCACCTGCAATCCCAGCTACTCGGGAGGCTGAGGTGGGAGGATTGCTCGAGCCCAGGAGGTTGAGGCTGCGGTGAGCCGAGGTCGCACCACTGCACTCCAGCCTTGGCCACAGAGCCAGACACCGTCTCAAAAAAAAGAGAAAGAAAGAAATTGAACTAGAGAAAACAGTTAGCGAGGAGGGCATTTATTAGGCTAATGTTTAACCTCTCTGAGACTGTTTCAGCATCTGCAAAATGGCGGGGATGGTCCCCTCCCCTTCAGGTCATTGAGAGAATTTCATGAAGGAATACATGTGCAGGCCTTTACACAGTGCCTGGTACGTACATGGCAAGGGCTCCATAAGTGCAGGCTGCTTTGCTTCTTCTTTTTTTTTTTTTTTTTTTTTACCATTACTGTTATTACTGATGGTGAGGCCTCAGGAACATTAAGCAGTATGGCAGGACTGGGATGATCCGGGGCAAATCCCACAGAGTCCCAGAGGAAGCAGCTGTATACTTGGGCAGACAGACAGCTGAGCTGACCCAAATGAGCCCCTGGGTGGGCATTCCCTGAGATGCCACCCACACTGACTGGAGCCGAGCTGCAGGGGCAACCTCATTCCTTTCCCCAGAGGGACTGGGGCAGTGCCTGAGCTGGGTGGTCAGGCCCTCCAGTGGGGCCCTGGTGGGTCCTTTGTATTCCCTGGTACTTTACTTCTGGCTACTACTGGAGGATGCTGGGCTGACAGCCTTCCCAGTGGGTGTGGCAGAAGCTCTAGAGCAGAGGGTCCCCAGACACCTATGCAGTACTCACACAGCCTGCTGCAGGCTCCTCCAGCTGTCCTGGCCCGAGGCATCCGGGCGTGTCCAGATCCTTTCTGCTGCTCCTGCCTCCCCTATGGTGCATCCTCCACACCCTCTACTGCTGGCCATTGTGACAGCAGCCTCCATTGACAGAAGTTCACAATACATGCAGCCCTTTACTGTCTCATCCCATCCTTTCAACTATCCCAACTGAACTTCTTCCCTGCTCAAGGACTCCATTCCTGCAAAGCCAAATCCCGTAAAGGCTTCCAATCACTTTATTTTTTAGATATAATTCACATTCTGCAACACTTACCTTTTTAAAGTATACAATTCAGAGGTTTTAAGTATATTCACAGGCACATGCAACTATCCCCACTATCTAATTCCAGAACACTATCATCACCCCACAGAGAAACCTCATACCAGTTAGCAATCACTCCCCGTTCCCCACCTCCCACCTCCAGCCCTGCCAGACACTCATCTACCTTCTATCTCTATGGATTTGCCAATTCTGGACAACTACAGGCATGGAATCCTATGTGGCCTTTCGCATCTGACTTTGTTCACTTAGCAGCATGTGTTCAAGGCTTGTCTGTGCTGCAGCATGTACTGGTGCTCCATTCCTCTCTAGGGCTGAGTAATATTCCATTGTACGAAGAGCTCACATTGTGTTTATCCATTCATGTTGATGGGCTTGTGGGTTGTTTCTACTTTTGGGCTGCTGTGAATAATGCTGCCATGAACATACATATACATGTTTCCCATTGCTCTTCAGAGAAAGACTGAGACTGACGCCCTCACCAAGGCCACAAGGCCCTGCTGGCCTGTCCCTGCCCACCTCTTCAGTGGCACGACTCTCCAGTCTGCCCCCTCTCTTCTCCGGCCACACTGGCCTCATTTAGTTCTTCATACACCTCCTGTCCTCTCCTACCGCTGAGCCTTTTCTACAGAGTTCTTTCCATCTGCACCCCAGTACACCCACTTTATCCGATTAATTTTCTCTCTCCCTTACTGTCTGAGAAAAAGCGCCATTCTTCTCAGCAAAACCTTTCCTGGACCTCTCTGCACCTAGGGCCCTGGGCACTTATCTCTGCTATTAACTTTAACTTCAATTACTCATGCAGTTATTTTATTAATCACTGTTTTCCCTACTTGCAGATTAGAAGTTTGAGGAAAGCAAAGACCATAATTTAGTTTTGTTCATCATTGCATCTCCATCTAGCACAGTGCCTGGCAAATATTGAATAAATGAATGAATGAGCAAATGAATGAATGAATGAATGAATCTCACTTGCCCTGCTGATGGAGAATGAGGGGTTAGTTAGTTTTCTGTGGTTGCTGTGGTAGGGGTGGGAGGCCCCTTTCTTCAGGTCCCACTCCTGGCTGGGACACTGGTGTGGCCACTGATCAAGGCCTTGGCCTCACAGAGTGGCAGCCCCACCAGACAGGAGGGGCATAGACTTGACAGAGACAACTGTGACTCAAGCCACAGTCCAGATGGCCGAGGAGAGGCAAGCCCCTAGCCCTCTCCTGGACTCACCTGGTTCACGGTGGGAATAGAGGGCACTGGAGCTCGAACAGGCTCTGGTGTTAGAGGGGGTCTTCGGGGGTCTTCGTTCAGTCCCGCCTGCCTTCTGAGCTCCTCTGCACTGGGGACCACATGATACAGCTGCAGTTTCCCAGCTGGCACATACCCACGATGTCCTAGGGAGCATGCAGAAGATTAGTGGACTGTGGGCCACCTTCCCGTCCCTTTTAATGGTGGAGAAAATCAATGGATGTAAATATCTCCAACACAGCTTCTCAACACCCAAGAGAACCTGAAAAGATCATGTAGGAACCCTGAACCCCTTCTGCCTTACACTCACTGTTTCTGGCTTCTGCTAACACACCCCAGTGATAGGGGGCTCATTCCCTACTGGACAGCCCAGCCCACTCCATTTGATCAACTATGATAGAGATTAAAAGTTTGAAACACAGTGAAACCCTGTCTCTACTAAAAATACAAAAAATTAGCTGGGCATGGTGGTGCGCCCCTGTAGTCCCAGCTACTAGAGAGGCTGAGGCAGGAAAATAGCCTGAACCTAGGAGGCAGAGGTTGCAGTGAGCCAAGATCGCACCACTGCACTCCAGCCTAGGTGACAGAAAGAGACTCCATCTCAAAAAAAAAAAAAAAAAGTTTTGTTCCTGGACTGGCATGAAAACTGCTCTCCTGATGGAGCTGCCAGCTCCCATGTCCCTCTGGTGTCTGCCTAGAGCAGGAGCTGCTTTCTCTCCCCAGGTTCTGCCTTTCCCAGGAGGCAGAGACTGCCTTTCTCCTCTCCACGTGATCCAGGTCCTTTGTGTGTAGCAACTAGTCCAGTGCTGCTCTGATTGCTGTCATTATGAATGGCTATCACTTTCCGAGGGCGTGCCAGACTACAGGGCTAGCATTTGATTACAGAGTCTTCACATCAACTCTTGAGAGCAGTCGGTAATGTTATCATCTCCATTTTATGTTGAACCAGCCAAGCTCAGACAGGCTCCATGATTTCCCTGAGATCACACAGCCAGGAAAGTGGTGGAGCTGGAATCCAAATCCAGTCCTTTTGGCCTTGGGGACCTTGCTTAATACTCATTCCATTGTTTCCACGTTAAGTCATGGAAGTGCTGTTTCACGATTTCTGTCCAATTTGTACCACTTTCCTAATTTTTTAATTGACTCAATTTTTAAAACTTCATCTTGTACTATACAATAATAAGATTATAATCACGGAACTACAGACTAGATATGTTTTTTCTAATACTCACTAAAATGCTTAAGTAGCCGGGCATGGTGGCTCATGCCTGCAATCCCAGCACTTTGGGAGGCTGATGTGGGCAGATCACCTGAGGTCGGGAGTTCGAGACCATTCTGACCAACATGGAGAAACCCCATCTCTACTAAAAATACAAAATTAGCCGGGCGTGGTGGTGCATGCCTGTAATCCCAGCTACTCGGGAGGCTGAGGCGGGAGAATCGCTTGAACCCGGGAGGCAGAGGTTGCAGTGAGCTGAGTTCGTACCACTGCACTCCAGCCTGGGCAACAAGAGCAAAATTGTCTCAAAAAAAAAAAAAAAAGCTTAAGTAACAATTATAATACACTGTCTGAAGGGGAAAAAACCGTCTGTGGATCCTCTGACAGTAATCTCATGCACCCCACATCTTTTGTGCCACACGCCCCTCTTTGGAAGATGCTCTCCTGGGCCATCTCACCTGGATTCACGGTGCCACTTCCCTCCAGCCCAGTTACACTGGGACACCCAGACCTGAGCAGCACACCCCAAGGCCATGACCAGTATGGAGTGGGCAGGATGATCGCTCCCCTCATTCTGCACATCAGACTTCTGGCAGTGTAGCCAGGATCCAAGCATTCTATCTCTGTGCCCATCTCCATCTTTCAGGGTGGTCCTGGAGTTCTCTCCATAGAGCCCTGTTGAGCCCAGTGATCTGCAAGGCCCTCAAGGCAGGAGCCTTGTCTTATATGCTCAACACCCAGCACACCGTAGGTGCTGGATGACAGACCCTGCAATGAGTGCCTCAATTCCTTTTGTGGGTATTTCATGCCCCACTGAGTCACTCTAAGCTGACTGTGCCGTGAGCCCTGCGTTTGTCACCTGTGCCTACTCCCATCCTAGAATGCACAGCCAGACTTTGGCCCACAAGAGTGCCCGGGTCTCTGCATTGGCTTCTGTGGGGTGGTTTTCCCAGAAAGAGAAGAAGGGCTCACAAACGCTCACATACCCCCTGTGTCCACCAGCCAGCGGCCGCTGTTGCCTTTGGTGTCCTTGTTTTGAAGAAGGGCCACGATTTGGCCCCGAGGCAGAGCCAGGTCCAGTGTCCCAGTCCCACTGATGTTGCTCGTCACCTGGTATAGCTTCCCAGGGCCATACCTGCTCAGGAGAGCCTGCACCTGGCGTTCAGACCCTGGAAGGAGCGGCTGGGAGAGGAAGAGCAGAGACAGACACAAGTGCTTGAATAAACCTGTCAAAGCTGGCACCAGCATTTGCTCACATTTTGAGAGCCAGGAGTACTGGGCCTGGTCCTAACTCTGCCACTGAAGGGCCCACCCTGATCAGGGCAACAAGGCCCCCACTAGCAGATGGCTGGCTCTAGGCAGCCAATAGCATTTTAGAAGAAACTTCTAATTTCTGGGATTCTCTAAAATTCTAATTCAAGTTCTGACATTTCTCAGTTACTGAACTCCTAGGATTGGGCCCCAAATTCTGCCCATACCATCAGGCTAAGTTATCCCACAGGAGAATGCCTCGGACAGGTCTTTCAATTCCATTAGGCTGTGAGTTTCAGGTGGGCACCAGACCTGATTCATCTGGTTTCCTAAATAGCCAGTCAGGGCCAGCACATGGCGGACTTCACATATGCATAAATAACGGAATGTAACCTTTGATTCCATGAGTTTTCAGCCCACAGGCATTTATGGAGCACCTACTATCTACAAGGCACTGTGGAAAACTTTGTGAATGGTGTAGTAGAAACACAGGAGAGAGTTTTACCCAGATGAAAATTGCCATCTAGCTGGAAAGAATGATTCGATGGCACTTTCAGCTTGTCCAAAAGTCTCCTGGCACTTCCTGTTTTTCCATTCCATAATACTGTTTCCAGAGAGTATCAACAAGAAGAGACTCAGGGATGCTTGTCCCCTTTTTGTAAAATCAATAAGAAACTAAATATGTTAAATATTATTTACTCTCTGTCTTGAGAGAAGCGTGTGTGTGTGTGTGTGTTCACCATGCCCTCTGTGGTTGCTTCTTGGGGGGCGGTGTTGGCCATGGGGAGGCAGGCAGAGATACCCTTCAGGAACATTTGGCCACAGATTCTGCCACATCCCTGCCCCAGAGAGGATGGTGTGTCAGGATTTAGAACCAGGAGATCTCAACGTTTCTAAACAGGTCCTTAAACAGGAACGCAGTTTTCTTTGAGAACAGTGGGGTTGTGGTCACGTCTTTCAGAACCGTGGTGTGCGTGTGAGTGTAAGAGCAAGTGGTGTCACAGATGCTGGCCTTCTTTCTCAAGGCTGACCGGCCCTCCCTATGGGGAGAACAGCGTTACCCTTGGGAGGGCCCCCAAGGAGGGCTTGTAAAGATTCCATGAGGGCCACTCCTGTCCTGGGAGACCACCTTACTTGTGCTGGATTCTATACCCTCAGCCAAGTCCATCAGAAATGGACAGGAGGGGTGTGTGTGTGTGCGTGTGTGTGTGTGCGTGTGTGTGTGTACGTGTGTGTATAGAGGTGGGAGGGTGGGAAGGGGTGACTCTTCCTACCAACGTGCAACACATACTGGGATTATGGATGTTTCCTTTTTATTTGTTTGTGTTTCGGTGTCTTTTAACTTTTCTACAATAAGTATGGATTGCTTTCCCAATAAGAAACATATCCTTTTAATTTGCTTTAAGTAGAAAGAGAGAAGAGGTCCCCATAACATATTCAAGTGGCTACTCTGCTGGTGATCTTTTGCACCCGTTCTCTCTCCCCAGGTCTCAGGGCCCATGGCACCCCCCTGGTCAGTGAGGCTTCTGCTGGGCAATGCTCTCAGGTAGGGTAGGAGGGGGACAGATGGGTCCAGCGAGGAGTCAGCCTGCGGCCTCATGGAGGACTTCAGCGCATCATGGTCTCCTGTGCTCGCGATACTTGGGTCAGACGTGGGCCCCCTTTATCTGTCCTGTTCTGCTGGGCTCCTTTTCTTGTTTCTGTGTGTCCCTGGGGCCCCAGTGTCCCTCTGTGGAATCTCAGGGCTCTTGTCTCCTGACTCTTCATTTCACATGTTGCATGTGATGGGACAGTTTCAGTTTCTCCCATCCAGGTCTTGCCACAGTCTGAGGAGACCCTTCTCCCTACAGCTGCTTCAGTTACTTTTAAAACACAGACCACCTGGGTGCACTTTTCAAGTGACTAGAACAGATAACCTCTCCTTATATTTTAAAGGAAAATACATTTTTAAGAAAGCATTTAGGGCCGGGTGCAGCGGCTCATGCCTGTAATCCCAGCACTCTGGGAGGCCAAGGTAGGCAGATCACAAGGTCAGGAGTTTGAGACCAGCCCGGCCAACATAGTGAAACCCCATCTCTACTAAAAATGCAAAACATTAGCCAGACGTGGTGGTGGGCGCCTGTAATCCCAGCTGCTCAGGAGGCTGAGGCGGGAGGATCACTTGAACCTGGGAGTTGGAGGTTGCAGTGAGCCAAGATCACACCATTGCACTCTCCAGCCCTGGGTGACAGTGCGAAACTCCATCTCAAAAAAAAAACACAAAAAACATTTGAGGCCAGGTACAGTGGCTCATGCCTGCAATCCCAGTACTTTGGGAGGCCGAGGCAGGTGGATCACCTGAGGTCAGGAGTTCAAGATCAGCCTGGTAAACATGGTGAAACCCAGTCACTACTAAAAATAAAAAAAATAGCTGGGAGTAGTGGTGGGCACCTGTAATCCTAGCTACTCAGGAGGCTGAAGCAGGAGAATCGCTTGAACCTGGGTGGTGGAGGTTGCAATAGACCAAGATCGCGCCACTGCCCTCTAGCCAGGGCAACAGAGTGAAACTACATCTTAAAAAAAATAAAAGCATTTGATCAGCCAAAGATTTGTAAACCATCATGCAGTGGAAATGCTGTTCTTTGCAATAAAAAAAAAAACATAGCAAAAGGAAATTTAAATTACATATTCAAAATTTTTATTTATGTCGAATGCTCATATTGAAGCTGATACTAGAAGGTGGGGAAGGAAAAGGACACCTTTGCTTGGCTCACTGCAACCTCTGCCTCCCAAGCACAAGCAATTCTTCTGCCTCAGCCTCCCGAGTAGCTGGGATTATAGGCACACACCACCACACTCAGCGAATTTTTGTATTTGTAGTAGAGACAGGGTTTGCCATGTTGGCCAGGCTGATCTTGAACTCTTGGCCTCAAGTGATCCGCCAACCTTAGCCTTCCAAAGTGCTGGGATTGTAGGTGTGAGCTATCATGCCCGGCCAAAGATACCTTTTGATGACAGTTTGAAGAAGTTCTAGGTTTTTGGATGTCAATACCATTTGCCAATCATTATGTCTAATTTCACTTAATATTAAAGGTTTGAGTTTTCTTTTTCTTGACTCAGAAGTTCTGTGCTGTTCTTCTACTTCTTGGATGTGAAGAATATGTATGTGTGTGAGTGTGTCCCCCAGCCCCAGCTCAGAGAGAAAGGAGAGAGAAGAGAACTTATTTCCATGGATAACAGGAAACACTGGGGGACAAAAAGGAAAGGAAAGAAGGGATGGAGCCTCACCCCACTGGCCAGTGAAGAACTGGCCAGTCTTTGGGGTGGGGAAGGATGCTTACCTGTGTGGTGGGAGGTGGCAGCACTTTCTCAAAGGTCTCTTGAAAGGAGTGAAGCTGGTTACTCGTCCGGCCCAATGTGTCCTCCACCAGCTTCCTGAAGGCAGGCTCTGGGACATGGTGGTGGGGCAGCTAAGCGGGGACAGACACTGTCAACAGAACTTTGGGCAAAAGGGGACAAGGAGATCCCTGGCTTGGTTTGGGTTTCTATTACTTTCAACCCAAGGAGTTCTCAGTGATGCTCTGTCCTGAGACCTTGACCCTGTACAGGATCGCTTGCATTTTCATCAGACAACCTAGGAGTGAGTGAGACCCCACAGCTTGTCACCAAACTCACAGCTTGTCAGCAAACTCACTGCTCTCAGTGCTGACCTAGAGCCTTCCTCCCACCAGGATGAGGGGAGATTGAGGTTTCTGCCTGCAGCCTTTCCCAGGCCCCACAGGGACAGGCCAGGTTCATGGGCCACAGGACACAGATAAGGCAGGCTGGCAGCTGTCACCAGCAGACTCTGACAGGACCAATCAGGAAGCACCCTTACTTGCTGCTTTTATAAATGTGACCACCTCGCTACTGGCATCCCCAAACACTCCCCAGCTCTGCACATCCCAGCTTTAATGCAAGGGGTTGAGGCAGCCCAAGAGACAAAACCTCTAGGCTAGAGGAAAGGAAAAAGATCACCTTATCAGATTTACTCTTCTGCCCTCAAGGACGAGAAACACTTCTTTTGCTGATGGTTCAAGCCTAATTCAATTTGCAAAGAGTGTCTGGGACAGAACTCTGGGAGGACCAAAAAGAGGAAAAGCTTGCAGTCCCAGTCCCCCTGCTGGAGGAGAAACACTTCCATGGGTCCCTGCAGCAGAAGGCAGGCTCTGGAAAGTACTGAGCACAGTACCATCCACAGGGCTCCTCGAGAATGGAGGATAGGGAGGTGACTTCTCCCTACCAGGGAATGGGGAGCTCCGAGAGTGTCATGGAGAGACTCATTCATCTGTCACCTGTATGGGGAGCTCCTACTCTATGCCAGACACTGAAAGTGCTGAGGGACAATGGAGAGGGGCATTCGAAGCCGAGGCAGGCATCTGTGCAGAATGGCTATATTCAGCAGCTGTGTGCTGGAGGGGAGGCTGTGGGCTGCAAAGGGGATGGGGTGGGGAAGGCAAATCTTAGTAGAATTTTCATGCAAAGGATTGGATGGGGAAAAGCTGAGTTGGAGACGGTGACACACAGGAGACAGTGTGTGACATGAGAAGTATTGAAACTGCTCCCAAGGTTGGACCCACCAGCAATCCAGCTCTGATGTTGACATCTGAGAGCAAGATCTGGAATCAGGTGGGTATTCTTCCCTGCATCAACTCCAGTCTTCCAAACTCTAAAATCAAGTTTGCATTTGGAGGTTTATCCAAACCTCTGTGGAACCTATTGATGCTTTCAGCCAGTAGCTCGTTTTACAGGCTCTTGCATGTTGTGGTTCAGAGCCCAGGATCTGGAGCTGAACTGTCAGAGTTCAAAGCTTGCTATTAGCCATGTGGCCCTAGACAAGCTACGTAACCTCTCCGTGCCTTGGCTTCTTGATTTTTAAAACGAGGATAATTATACCTACTCTGTAGGGTTGTTGTGAGGGTTGAATGAGCTCATCCAAAGTACTCATGAGAAGATGGCTGCTGGAAGTAGTAACACCGGCTTGAGACATTTACTCCTGACTGGGTAGACGTGACCTTCTGTCTCTGTCACCAACTTCTAGTACACTTCAGAGATCAATCCCAAGGTCTGCTATTGTACCGGCAAAGCTGCTTCTGCTTCTGAGTTGCAGGACTTGGGAATGGTCTGGAATCTCAGTCCTATCCTTGCTTTCATGGTCTGACTTCACTAACAGAGGGAGACTGGGCACGAGAGAGACCTGGAAGGTTCCCACAGCCTCCTGCTAAGTGCCTGATGCCCTATTTTCAGGCCCAGCCTCCCTCCATCCTAGCCCTACACACAGCCGGCTGATGGGGCTGCAGGGCTTGCCTGGCTACTCCCCACAGGTGTCCCAGTTCCAGTGGCCTTACCTGGGCCATGCTGCCCTCTGCCCTCTGCAGCACTTGCTTTGCAAGGTCCCTCTGGAGGGTCACGAATGTGCGCAGGATCTGGCCCAGCCACTGCATGGCCAGCTGGTTAAACTGCGGGAGCTCAGCCACCAGCAGGGAGTTGAGTGCCTGGTACGTGTGCCGGGCGGCCTGCTCCTCGTAAGTCACACTGCCCACCTCCAGCAGCTTCTCTTCTACCCGCTCAAAGTCCGGTAGCTTGTCCAGACGCTTCTTGATCAGGTTCTGAGGGCCGAGCAGGGCTTTGGCCAGGCTGCACAGTGGCTGCCACACCAGGCCTTCCAGCCGCTGCTTCTGCGGGGAGAGGTGAGCATGGGAGTTGGGAAAGGAGGTGGCAGAAAGCAGGGGCTGTGAAAGGGGCTTTGGAAGCATGCAGGCCTGGGTTCCAGTCTGAGCCCTACCGACTAGCTGGGATCTTTAGCATGTTATCCAACTTCTCTGGGCCTCAATCTGCCTATCTGAAAAATGGGGATGATGCATGTAATGAGCTTAACAGAGTGTCTGGCACAGAGTAGGCATTCAATCTTATAGAGCACTTCCAATCATTGTTATACAAAGATCTTGAAAATATATTTATTTATTTATTTTGAGACAGGGTCTAACTCTGTCTCCCAGGCTGTCTCCCAGTGACATGATCATAGCTCACTGCAGCCTACCTGTCAGGCTCAAGTGATCCACCTTGGCCTCCCAAGTAGCTGGGATGACAGGCACATGCCACCACACCCAGCTAATTTTATTATTATAATTTTTTAGAGACAGGGTCTCTCTATGTTGCCCAGGCTGATCTCAAACAACTGGGCTCAAGCAATCCTCCTGCCTTGGCCTTCCAAAGTGTTGGGATTATAGGTGTAAGCCACCTTGCCCAGCCTTAGAAAATATTTTGTATAGAGTGGTGGTCAAGAGTCTTTGGGGCTCAGATCCCAGCTTACCACTGACCATCTGTATAAATGACCCAGGAGGTCACCCTATCTGAGCCTCAAGCTCCCATCTGCTGGATGGGGCTATTCATAGTAGCCACCCCCAAAACCATATGGTGAGGATTAAATGATGTAAGGAATGTAAAGGGCTTAGTACAGAGTCTGGCAAATAGCGAGACTCCATAAATGTTAGTGGGGTCTATTTTTATCAGTAAAGTGCACTGATGATAATCTCTATGCTGCTGACCTCTCAGGAAGATTACAGATGTGACAACTGCATAAAATGCCTGACTTCTAAATATTATTCTTATAAGTTCTACCACCTGCCTAACATAGAAAGAAGAAAGGAAAAGTTCCACTCACAAACTTCAGGAAGGCCTCGAGGTGAAGGTCTCTTGCCAAATTGCAGTACTGCACTGCAGGCCCCTCGGGGATGTCCAGATTGTATTCGTGCGGCCTGAAGCAGAGGAAAGCCTGGACCCAGTACCAAGGAGAAACATCCAATCATGGCCTGTCGTGGCCATCTTAGGCTGGAGTCCTCTCCCACCTGAAGAGGTTGTCCAGGCTCTCTACACACCCCAGAGGGACACACACGGCTGATTCTATCCTCACACAGCTTAAGTGATTAGAAAGTTCTGCCTTAGACTGAGCCAACCTCTTTCTCCTCATTCCAGTGCTTCTTGAACTTCACACATTTGAATCCACCTTTGTGGGTTTTTTTTTCTCTTTTTCTGAGACAGAGCCTTACTCCGTCACCCAGGCTGGAGTGCAGTGGAGCGATCTTGGCTCACTGTAACCTCCGCCTCCCAGGTTCAAGAGATTCTCCTGCCTCAGCCTCCCAAGTAGCTGGGACTACAGGCATGTAACACCATACCCAGCTAATTTTTTTTTTTTTTTTGTATTTTTAGTAGAGACAAGTTTTCACCATGTTGGCCAGGCTGGTCTCGAACTCCTGATCTCAAGTGATCCACCTGCCTCAGCCTCCCAACCTCCCAAAGTGCTGGGATTACAGGCATGAGCCTCCGCACCTGGCAGTGGGTTTTTTTTTTCATGTCCATATTTCACATGTTCTAGTAATGCTTTTCTCTGAATCAGTTAACCTTTTCTATTTACATCAATGCATTAAAAACACACACACACACCTTACAATGCTACCACAAAGGGAAATCCAGCAATAATCACCACAGATAAGCATATAAAATAATTACTATAAAACAAAACACTGTCATTACATTCTACTGTCTGGATATCATTCCGAAATGATATTCAGCATGAAACTCATTCTGCATGCGTTAAAGGAATACCAGCAAATAGGCTTTTCCTGGATTCAGTCAGAGGATTAAAAGAGGGAATCCCTCACTAATGACAAGATTCCATGTTAACTCCATATCTGTCGGGTAAGTCCTGCGTCTACAGAGAGGCAGCCTTAATGCTTCCAAATAGTCATCCTGCTTAGCAAAGCTGGAGGTATCTCTCCTGTGGTTTACCTCTCTCAAAGCCCAATACTTCGGGTGGCAGCCAGAGACTGGATGACCTCATCTGGTTGGTTTCTGAGGCCCAATACTTGCAGGCCCCTCCTTTCTTTTTCATGCCTTGCCTCTGAGCGTCTTCCCCTCCTGCTCGCTGTGCTGTAACAGGATCTGGGCTGTTCAGACCCTGCTACTGGGGGTGCCCACGGTGGAACATGAATGAGCAATGGGATTGACTCACACAGAGAAGCGTGGAGCTACATTCTCCTTCCTTTACATATTTCAATAATGCCACCCCAAATCCCATTATCCAAAGGGCCCATTATCATCTCTGACTGAGCTGGTTTGCACAAATGTACGTAATTAAGAACAAAACCACGTAAACGAGGCAGGGTGGACAGAATGAGTCAGCACTGATGCTCAGAATCAAGGCGGAATTTGGGCTAGAGGAAACTGACATTTCTGGAGAGTCACGCAAACTGGTGGCCCTATGGGCTGAATTCAGTTTGTAGAGATATATTTTCTCGGGCTTTCATAGCACTTAAATCTTCATTTAATTAGTTGCTCACATTGACACATCAGGAGGTGTCATCAAAAATCTGGAAAATACCTGAATTTCCAGGTATGCTTTTCTTAAACTCAGAAGAACTGGGCCCAGATTCCCACCCAGCACCAACCCACAGAGCTGAATAATAGCTGCTCTTTTAGATTTGATTCATGTATTCATTCATTCATTCAGCCCTTCAAATTCCAAATATGATTTTATATGTAAGTCCACTAAAAAGCCTCATAAACAGCCTGTTAGACACCACACTCCTATTGCATTGGATTGCCTATTACCCGCACACTTCACTCAGTAGCATCACCTGCCTGGCCCCTTCAGGCACCTGAGTTTGTCTCCCCTGCTCTAGGTGCTGGTCTGGCAGGGTTGCTCTGGAGGGCTCTGGTCCCAGTGAATTTTGACCCTACCTGGTAGGAACCCCAGTGGGCTCAGAAGTCGCCCCCAGTCTAATGACCTGGGGCTGAGGAGTGCTGGCCAGCATTCTGGTGGCAGCCAGAGACTGGATGACCTCATCTGGGTGGTTTCTGAGGATGCAGCCTTTCCCAGCTTGTAGGCTGGGCCCTGCAAGCCTCCTGCCAGGTGAACCCAGCCCAGACTCGCCCTTTATGAACCCTGCAGGGTCCTCACCTGCAGGTTGTCCAGGTAAGCAGCCACGTTGTTCTTCAGCTCAGTCACACACAGAGACACCCACTGGAACCTCTCTTCTAAATCATCAAATTCCTTGTCTTCTGTCTGCAAGTAATGTGTGTGAGGGCTCAGAACATCCACATGGGGGCAGTGTACACCGGCTCCAGTGTCCCAAGTCCTCCCCGGAACAACCTTTCCACAGACTCGCCCACCAGTGCAGGTTCTCACAGCCCCGAAGCTCAGTGGATAGTGTAGCTCAGGGGTTTTGTATTCAGAGCATGGGATCGGATACATAAGCATGAGCCCCAGTTCATTGGCTTCCTAGCTATGTGACCCAAGACAAGTGTTTCACCCTGTCTCAGCTTCTGTTTTCTCATCTTCAAAATGAGGATAATGGGAACACCTATTTCACTGGGTGAGCGTACTTGGTTCAGAGCAAGCACTCCGCCAACCTGAGCTGCTAGAAGTAGCTATTTGGGGCTGGTTCTTTGCCCAGACTCAGAGACCAGCTCTCCTATCTGTGTAAAGAGGCCCCAGAGAGAGTGGCCCAAGACGCTGGAGAAAGCCCTCCATTGGCTCTTCAGAATCAAGTGGGGTGCCACCTCTGCCTCTCCCCAGCACCTCACTCACTCGGTCTCTGTTGCCTCAGTTCTGAAAGGAGCCTAAGCCCCCTGTCTACCCCTTGCACAGGGCCTGGCCTCAGGAGTGGCTGGATGGGACTCTTCCTCCCAGGCCCATGCTCACCCTGGGGATCAGCCCCGCCTCCTGCTTCAGCAGCTGGCTCAGCCGGGTGGTCTTCTTGGAGAGGGTGTGTGTGTTGATGCGGGCCAGCCGCTCCCGGAGGGTCAGCTGCTCTACCTTGGTGTACTTGGAGGCTGCACCGACAGAGAAGAGGGGAAGCGCAGTGATCAAAGCCGACCCAGGAAAGCAAGCATCACAGACATGCCTAGCTGGGCACCTGCTTGGGCCCTCTGCTCCAACAGGGTCACATTCATCAGGTTGGTGAGTCACACAGGAAAAGCACAGGGTCCTCTGTCCGAGGTGTGCACCCTGGCTGAAGAGCTTCCTGCCTGCTTGACTTTGGCAAGCCACCACTCCTTGGGGCCTCAGTTTCCTCATCTGTAAAATGGGACCAGCCACCTCGCAGGATTGCCAGGAGAGTCACCTAAGACAGAGGGTCTGAATGGTTTTCCTAAAGAACCCAGGGAGAAGAGATTTGCCTGGGATCCCTCAGCCAGTTTGAGCCAGGCCAGCTGGGAGCCATGCTTCCCGCTGCTGACTCAGTCCTTCCTACTGACCTGTCACCTCTTGGCCTGGATGGAGAAGCAGGTGGGGAGGAAATCCAAAGCTGCTAAATATAGTATAGCATGGTGGTGAAAACTCCAGGCCTGAGTTTGAAACCTGGTTCTCAGCCAGGTGCGGTGGCTCACGCTTATAATCCCAGCACTTTGGGAGGCCAAGGCAGGTGGATCAAGAGGTCAGGAGTTTGAGACCAGCCTGGCCAATATGGTGAAACCTTGTCTCTACTAAAAAAAATACAAAAATTAGCTGGGTATGGTGGCATGCGCCTGTAGTCCCATCTACTTGGGAGGCTGAGGCAGGAGAATTGCTGGAACCTGGGAGGTGGAGGCTGCAGTGAGCTGAGATCAGGCCACTGTATTCCAGCCTGGGCAACAGTGTGTGACTCCGTCAGACAGACAGAGAGAGAGAAGGAAAGAAGGAAGGAAGGA
>CAUYLG010004078.1:0-12813 GCA_963573385.1 Cacajao melanocephalus
TCTAAATGACTTATAAAGAGACTTGGACTCCCACACAATAATGGCGGGAGATCTTGACACCACATTGTTAATATTCAACGGATCAACGAGATAGAAAATTAATAGGGAATTTAGACCTGGAATAAGTAAACTTAGTGAATAGCTATAGAATTCTTCATCCCAGGTCTCCGGAACATCCATTTTTCTCAGTATCATATTACACCTATTCTGAAAGTGACTGTATAATTGGAAGTAAATCACTCTTCAGCATTTGCATAGCATTTCACAGACTTAAATTAAATACTGGTTGGCTGTTTGTTCATTATTTTCTACGCTTATTCCTTCCTGTCTCTGTTGTTAAGTACAATTATAGGCATAAAAGACGTTTTTAAAACCTATTCCTAGATTGTATCCCAGCCTGGGCAATAGAGCAAGAATTCTGTTCTCTCTCCCCCTTTTTTCTTTCTTCTTCTTTCTTTCTCTCAAAAAAAAGAAGACTGTGAGCATCCTGAGCTGGATGGTAAAACCCAAGGCCGGAGGGCATGAAATTCAGTGAGCTGACGGACTTTCCAAGACTCTGGAAATACTCCTTTTTTAAAACAGCCAATTTGTCCCTAACCAAAACAACCACCCAAAACAAAACAAAAGCCTTTCTGTCCTTCCTCAGTTGATTAATTTATAGGAAATTATTTTTACGAGGTCTGTAATTATAAAACAAATTGTCTGGAAGTGATGACTTAAACTCTACATTGGCAGAGTGGAATATTCACATGAAAGGAGTGTAGTTTTCCTTTGGGCTGATGCAGTAGCCTCTGCCTTCATGAATTTGCTGCTTGGACTATGTGCCTGAGGGCAGGAAGAGTTTAAAATGCTTAAAGTAGTCTGGAATTGGTTGTTAAAGAGCTCATTCAAAATGTGTGAAAGGGTTCGGCTTTCCCTAAGGCCGAAGGTTGCATCTTCTCTCTCTAACAAGGGTCACTGAATGCCCTGAAGCTGTCCTGCCCAACCTTGGGGGCAATTAGAACCACCTGGAAAACACTTCATCATTCTCAGCAAACTGACACAAGAACAGAAAATCAAACACCGCATGTTCTCACTCATAGGTGGGTGTTGAACAATGAGAACACATGGACACAGGAAGGGGAGCCTCATACACTGGGGTCTGTCGGGGGGGAAGTAGGAGAAGGACAGTGGGGGATGGGGAGTTGGGGAGAGATAGTATGGGGAGAAATGCCAAATATAGGTGATGGGGAGGAAGGCAGCAAATCACACTGCCATGTGTGTACCTATGCAACAATCTTACATGTTCTTCACATGTACCCCAAAACCTAAAATGCAATAAAAAATAAAAAAAACCCTGAGTCCCCTACCTAATAGCAAGGATTCTAATGAAAATGAACTGGAGTAAGATCTCAGCATCAGAATATGTTAATATCTCTTCCAAGTGATTCTAATTTGCAGTTAGGGGTGAGAACCACCACCCTGAGAACTCTGTCTTTAGGTACCAAAAATCGCCCAAAGCAATCACTGTAAAACATCGGGGGCTCCTGAGCTTCAATCACAAGCGGTTTGGTGTTTCTAAACCTGGGTAGCTGGAGGGGTGTCTTCCTTGCCTTTTTGAAGGACTAGCAGGCACTTAGGACCAGAGAAGGCTAGGAGAGTGTCCCAATCTCTTTTACCTCACCCTGTTCACATCATGAGGGTACAAATGTGGGGTGTAGAGATACAGAAGAGAAGGCAGGTTTGAACACCTTTGTCCCAGGTAAATCAGCACCTTATGGCAGAGAATTAGACTTCATCTTATCAAGTGGAGAGAACCCTAGAGCAGCATGGTCCTCATTAATCCATGTAGATAAAGCTGCATTGACTAGTTTCAGAGTAATTCCTCACACACATTGCACCACAGGGAGGGCTAATCAATCACAGGGTGGTTTGGTGCTATGAGTCAATAGACCTAAAAATGTACATCCCTTTTGTTGCAGCCATTCCACTTGGAGCAATGTATCCTAAAGCAAAAATCAGCTAACTGCATAAAGATACATGTATGATGTTAGAGCAATGAAAATTGTAACTGAAAAACGGAAAATCGTCTATATGCTCATTACGAGGGAATTATGTCATGCTGAAATATCCATATGATAAAACATTAGGGAGCCATTAAAAAGGATCATGTGGTTGATTTTTTTTTAACATAGAGAAAATGGTCCCAATCTATTGTTAAATGAAAATGTTCCTAATCTATTGCTAAATAAAAAAAAAAATACAAAACCTTCCTAAATGTCTCTCTTTTGCTATCATTCAGAAGCATATCAGGGGTGAAAAGAATCCATCCTGTTCTCCCAAAATTAGATCTAGTATAAGATCTCCCAAATTAGATCTAGAAATGCTTTTTGTTTAAGAAGAAAAAGTATTTCAGGAATAGTAGCTCATGCCTGTAATCCACACTTTGGGAGGCTGAGGCATGCAGATAACTAGCCCAGGAGTTTGAGACCAGCCTGGGCAACATAGCAAGACTCCCATCCCTCTGAGTCTCCTGTCAAAAAAAAAATACAAAAATAAGCTGGGCATGGTGGCTTGTTCCTGTAGTCCCAGCTACTTGGGATGGTGAGGTTGGAGAATTGCTTGAGCCCAGAAGTTCAAGCCTGCAGCCAGCCATGATTGCACCACTGCACACCAGCCTGGGTGACAGAACAAAACCATCTCAAAAAAGAAGAAAAGATAAAAGAAAAACTACACTCAGAGCAGAGGAAAGATGATGGGAAAGAAATAGGCAAGACAATGGGAAAGAAATATACAAGATGATGGGAAAGAAACAGACAGACCCAGCTTTGGTGGTGGTTTTACATGTGACTGTTGAATTTAGCTTTGGTCTTGCTCTGCTTTTGCTTATCTGCCTTTCTCAAGTTCTTCTATAATAAATATGGTGTTCTTAAATAAGCAGACCATTTTAAAGATAATGATGTGAAGCTGCCAGAGCTTCATGTGAAGTGTGAAGATAGATCCTGCTTTTCACAGTTCCCCATCCAAGAGCCACACACACTCAAAGATGCTCCAGAGACTTTGTAAAAGGCTGCAGTGCAGATCCCAAGGACTTAACAGCTCTTATTATAAAGCCGTGCATTTTCCTCCCTTTGCCGTATTTCTATCCTCTTAACCCCACACTCAATGTTTACTGAGGAAGTGCTGCAATTCCTCCGTGGACTGTCTTGCTCTACTTTGACCTTTTCCTGTGCTCTGTCTTCCATCACTTCTTAGGCTATGGTGATGGCAATAGTGATGGCTTTGGGAAAATTCATCACACTTACCACGTAGATCGTCTCCAGTGTTGCTTTTTTTGCTTGTTTTTTGTTTGTTTTGTTTTTTTATCACCTGGGTTTTTATGTTTTCACTCAGTTTGGGTTATTCTTCTCTTCCTCCCTCCCTGTCACTACTCAAGTCTTTCCCAGACCCTTCCCCTTTGCATATTGATGGGGAGAGCTCAGGGTCACAGCATTTTCTGTCATTTTCCCCATCCCTTCTGAACCCTAACCTCAGCAGTCTCCAACTTTGCTGCATCTTAGAATCATCTGGAAGAGCTTCTCAAACGTAATGCCAGAGTCTTATGCCCAGGGAGTCTATGCCATTTGATCTGAAGTGGAGAGTGTTTTAAGCTCTTCCTCCAAGTGATTCAGTGCATGTCCAGGGCTAAGAAGCCCTACCTAGCCCCTGCGATCTACACAGCATCTTCAGGTTTAAAATGAGTAATCTGAGATAAAACTGCATCTGCAGAGGGGCTCCACTGGGCTATGCTTCATGCTCAGGTGGTCCTGATTAGCAAGCCCACCACCCCAAATCAACCCTTACAATTAAAAGTGCTGCCATTACAAAGGCCGCAGATGAGGAGACTGATGAAATTTCCACCTGTCTTATTCCTGAATTGGCTTATGCATATGCATTTTCCTTCCTAAATGCACACAGAACATTCAGTATGTCCCTCTTTTGCTGTTATTCAGAGGCATATTGGGGTGACAAGAATCCATCTTGTTCTCCCAGAACACTCACCAAGCTCTTCCAGGTTCATTCATGCTTTCTCCTCTCCTATCCAGAACCTTATCACCCTATGCCTGGTGAGTCCCGCAGCCTCCTAACCACCTCTCTTCACTGCTTGCACCATGCAACCCACCTTGGGTGCCACTGCTATAGGGATCCTCCTAGATTCTTCTTGTCATAACCTCTGTCTGACTTACAACACTGTCAACAAGTAAAATGATTATGAAGCTAATGTTAATGGTTACCCATTTTTTTTTTTAGTTTTCACTAGGTGCTAGACATGATGCTAAGCACATTACATGCACAATCTCATTTTTAAATGTTTTATTGTGAAGATTTTCAAACATACAAAAAAAAAAGCAGTAATAGTAAAGCCTTCGCTCTCTTCTCAATAATTCTAAAATCCACAGATCTCTGAAATCCAGATGTTTTTCACATATTTAGTGCTAAAACTCCTTGGGCGGCAATGTCTGACCAAACTAAGCACGGAATTATTTAGATTTCTATTTACTTAGTATAAATATCCAAATATATCATAGCAGACATAATGTGTTTGATGATGGGATACCACCCAGACCCCCATTAAGTATGTGATGTTATATACAGCACATGTGCCTGAATGTTCTTCTAAAATCTGGAAACATCTGAATTCAAAAGCATATTTGATTCCCATGATTTTTGGATAAGAAATTTGATTCCCAGAAATTTTTGGAATATAAATATATGTGCTCATTGTGCAGGTACGCAATTCCTTACACAGCTGTAATAAGAGCAGTTATTCTTTGGGATCCAAGCTACAGTCGTTTCCAAAGTCTCTGGAGCATCTTTGAGGGTGTGTGGCTCTTGGGTGAGAAGCTGTGGAAAGCAGGATGCATCTTCAAACGTCTCACAAAGCCCTGACAGCTTCACATCATTACCTTTAAAGTGGTCTGGTTATTTAAGAACACCAAATTTATTATAGAAGAACTTGAGAATACAGACAAGCGAAGGCAGAACAATCGTCTGTATATATATACATAGACAACTTAGATTCAGAAACTGTTAGCATTTTGATATCTTTGCTTTTTGCCATCAAATATATAGGTATAGATGGATAGCAGAGACACGGTTGTGGGCAATATATATACATATCCACATCAAATCCCTGGAATGTGTGAATGTGACCTTATTTGGAATAGAGATCTTTGCAGATTTAATTGAGCTAAGAATCTTAAGGTGAGGAGATCGTCCTGGATTATCTAGGCAGACTCTAAATCCAATGATAAGTGTGATACGTGTCCTCATAAGAGACACAGAGGAGAGAGACACACAGAAGAAGAGGCAATGTGCAGACAGAGGCAACAATTAGAATGATGTGACCACCAACCAAGGAAGATGAGGAATGCCACAGCCATCAGAAGTGAAAGCAGCAAGGAAAGATTCTCCCCTCAAGCTTCCAGACGGAATGCAGCCCTACGGACACCCTGATTTCAGACGTCTGGCCTCTAGCACTGTGAAAAGAATAAATTTCTGCTGGTTTAAGCCACCGACTTTATGGTAATTTGTTTCGGCAGCCAAAGCAAACTAATACAGATTTAAATATAAATGTAGATCTAAATGTAGACATAGATAGAGATAAACATAGACTGAATCACTTAAAAGCACTTAAAGTCTGGGCACGGTGGCTCATGCCTATAATCCCAGCACTTTGGGAGGTTGAGGCAGGAGGATCGCTTGAGTCCAGGAGTTTGAGGCCAGCCTGGGCAACATAGCAAGACCCCATCTCTACAAAACTTTATTTTTAAAATAGCCAGGTTTGGTGGTACAAGGTGAGGGTTCAGAAATAAACATCTGAAATAAACATCCCACATTATTTTGGGTTTTTTTTTCATATCAATTGGGCTGATTTTCCATATACCTACTGCTAACATCCTGAGTGACATGAGATGCCACAGAAGACTCAGAGAGGATGACCCTGAGTGTGATGCTGGCTCAGAGTAGCTTCTAGAAACATGAAGCCACTTACGCATGCCTACAAGTTCGAGGCTGCAGTGAGTCATGGTCAAGCCATTGCATTCTAGCCTGGGAGACAGAGTCTCTTTCAGAAATATAAAAATAAAAAATAAAAGTACGTAAAGCCCTCACAATACCTCACTCCTAAATCCTTTGGTGCACGCATCTTATTTAACCCTCCTAGAACCCTTTGGGATACATTACTGTGCCCGTTCCAGATGCCAGACAATAGAGGCACATGGAAAGCACCCCCAGTTCCACTTCTTGCTACTCCTGGAGTCAGATTCAAAGCAAGGGGATTGCCCCTAACCTGCCACAGAATCTACCAGTGAACATTCCAGATGGAGAATTTAGGGAAGTCCAAAACCCCAGCAGAAAGAAGGGACCAAGAGCAGGCAGCAGCCCCATCACTTTGAAAGGCAGATGTTAGTCCAAGCCTTTTTGGCAGGGAAGCATTCAGTAAACACGGTGAAACTCGGCTTCTGAGCCATGCTCAAGCCGACACAGAGAGCTTCACTGACTACGGGAACGGAGCCTGTTCTATGAGTTCGATGCTTTCAATGGAGTCAGCCAGGGTCAGTCAATGAGATGACAGAGCCGGGACGGCTGCCTCCTCAGCGGGAATGTCTGTGTTTGTCTGAGCAAGATGACACAGGCAAATACTGCCACCAGGTCAGCTGCAATGGGGTGGGAACTGACTGGGGAACTAACGAACTCATAAATTGGAAAGGAATTAGACTATCAGATGGCAGAGGCAGGACAAATGCAGCCACCCACCGGAGTCTTTGCCATAACTCAGGGAAAGCTTTGCATTTTCCCCAGGAAGAGGTCATGTGAAGAGCAAACCAAATCAGCATGCTCATTTAGGGGAGAATTTATGATTCCATTAGGAAAATGCCCCACAAGGCTGACTCAGGGACCTGGGAGAAGAGGACACAGCATCAGTCTTACAACACACAAAGGGGGGCTTCCTTGGTGAAAAGCCCCTTCTGGTGTTTTCAAGATCAGGACTCAGACGAATTTGCCAAGGGGTAGTCTGGGAGATGCCTCAGGAATCTTGCTGGGAGAAGCAGGGAGAAGTCAGGGCAAGCAGATTCTCCCCAGTCACACATCCTCCCCCTCCTCAATGTAACTAAAGCCATGTGTTGGTTTATATAAAGAAGTCTGGACAATTTCATCTAATAAAGAAAGTCCTTCTGTTAAGTGAAAAAAAAGAAAGCCCCTGTAGAATATCTTTCAGTCAAGCCACTGCATTGAGCAACAAGATTCATTCCATGGTGATGAATGAACACTTACTATATACCAGGCACTTGCAATAAAATATGAGTCAAACATGTATGATGCTTGATCGGTCTCTTGGAGTTGACTCTCTTCTGTGGCAGATAGACATTAAATATAATGAGTTCACTGATAAATATATGATTATAGGGTGTGATATGTTCAATATCTCATGCCTATAATCCCAGCACTTTGGGAGGCACAGGTGGGAGGATCACTTGAGGCCAGGAGTTCGAGACCATCCTGGCCAATATAATGAAACCCTGTCTCTACTAAAAATATTTTTAAAAATTAGCTGAGCATGGGGGTGGACACCAGTAATCCCAGCTACTTGGGAGGCTGAGGCAGAATTGCTTGAACCCAGGAGGTGGAGGTTGCAGTGAGCCAAGATGGCATGGCACCACTGCATTCCAGCCTGGTCAACAGAGCAAGTCTCTGTCTCAAAAAAAAAAAAGTTCTATATAAAAAAGGGGTAATATGAGGCAGAATAGCAGCAGCGAAGGGGCAAGAAGGGGCAAGGTGGCCAGAGAAGGTTGCTCAGAATTGTCAATTAAATTGAAACCAGAAGTTTAGTGTGAATTAGTGGGAGAAAGACAATGGATTTGCAAGGAAGACAGAATATTTTCTGAAATATTACCATTTTCTCTGACTAACTCCTCCATGTGTAGAGGGAGAAAGGTGGTACCTCTGAAATAAACATCCCACATTATTTTGGGGTTTTTTTTCATATCAATTGGGCTGATTTTCCATATACCTACTGCTAACATCCTGGGTGACATGAGATGCCACAGAAGACTCAGAGAGGATAACCCTGAGTGTGACGCTGGCTCAGAGTAGCTTCCAGAAACCTGAAGCCACTTATGCATGCATCCATTCCGTTGTTCAACAGCATTTGCTATTTACTTATTATGGCCTAGGAGCCAGGCTAGAGGTGGACAAACTTAATTCCTATTAAGAAGTGAACTTAGCTTAATACAAAGTAGACAGGTGGGTAGTATGAGAGGGGCTGCAGGGTACACATAGGGAACCCAGATAAGAGACTATAAGCCACGGATACTTTATGGCAGGTGCTTGAAAGGATGGACTGTGTGTCAGGCTGCCTGGGTCTGATGCCTTGCTCTGCCTCTTACCAGCTGTTTTACCTTGGATGAGTGGCTTAGCCTCTCTGTACCTCAGTTTTCTTCCTTCTAAAACAGTGCCTCCTGTGGATATTATGAAGCTTGCAAAATCTGATACCTAGCAAGAGCTACAAAACTGTTTGATAGATTTAGCCAAATGAAAATAATGTTTTAATTTAAATGTAGAAAGTACAAATAACTATGTTTAAATAAACATGTATTTACCAAAGTTGAGAAAAGTTAGAATTTTATCAGATTTGTGTTGAGTGTGTTTGTGTGTGTAAAGCCACCCAATTTCTTGTGTTCCCCCTCCCCAGAACCCCTTCCCTGCCTATCATCATGAATTTGATACATATTTTTCCACTGTCTTTATAACATATTACCTATATGTATCTATAAACTGCATTCAGTTTATTTCCTATATTTAGTATCGATAAGGATAGAATAATGTCATACATATCATTCTGGAATTTGATTTTTTCACCCAGCATTATGTTTCAAGATCTTTTCATACTGACACACATCCAGTTTATTTTAACAGCTGTCTAAAATACCGTTGTGTGAGTCTACAATAATGCCATTATTCATTCTCCTCCTGACAGACATTCAGGTTGTTCCCAGTTTTTCACATTTACAAATGCTACTGCAATAACAGCCTTTGACCATGTTCCTCATGAACACATGTAAGAGCTTTTGAACTCACAACTGGACAGGTACTTGCAAGCAGCATTGGCAGGCCAAAGGATCAGTTCCTTCTTCAATTTGACTCCATAGTGCCAAACTGCTCTCTGCAATGGTCACACCAATTGCTACTTCCACCGGCAGTATGTATTAAAGGGTCAAATTTGCATCCTTTCAGCCTGGAATAACTGTGATCCAAGACTCCTCCCAGGACACACATATCTGTCTCTGTCTTCATCACACCTTTGCCAGATAGAGCCTGAGGGGCTCCAGTTAGAGGAGACGACCAAGGCAGAGGGGAGCTTAGAGGATTGTCTACAGTTGCCAGGGGTCTTTGGATGGGAATCAGGGCACCCTGCACACCTACCAAATATGCTGACCTTTAGACCAGTGGTTTCTCGGCTGTGTTTCGGATAGCACCAGGGTTCTGTGGTGTTGTCAGGGTTAAAGGGAGGGGTCATGGAAAATAAGGTGGAAAGAGAGGGGGCTGCAGTATGCCAGGCCTCCTCTCCCCATTTTAGCCCAAGCTGCTCTCCTCTAGCCTGTATGCATGCTGAGATTTCACTTGGGAGAGGCAGGGAGAATGAAGAAGGGACCACTACCTATCTTGTCATTTTTGTTGTTGTTTGTTTCTTTTTGGTTTTGTTTTTTAGTTTTGGAGTTTTATTTTTTTATTTTATATATGTGTGTATATATATATGTGTGTGTGTGTATATAGATATATATATGTATATATATAATTGCACTTTAGGTTTTGGGGTACATGTGCAGATCATGCAGGATTGCTGTATAGGTACATACATGGAAATGTGGTTTGCTGCCTCCATCCCCCTTCACCTATATCTGGCATTTCTCCCCATGTTATCCCTCCCCAACCTCCCTACCCCCAGCTGTCCCTTTCATAGTCCCCCCAGTGTCTGATGCTCCCCTCCCTGTGTCCATGTGTTCTCACTGTTCAACACCTGCCTATGAGTGAGAACATGCAGTGTTTGATTTTCTGTTTTTGTGTCAGTGTACTGAGAATGATGGTCTCCAGATTCATCCATGTCCCTACAAAGGACATGAACTCATCATTTTTTTATGACTGCATAGTATTCCATGGTATATATGTGCGTGTTTTTTTTTTTTTCTTTTTTTGAGCTGGAGTCTCACTCTGTCACCCAGGCTGGAGTGCAATAGCACAGTCTTGGCTCACTGCAACCTCCACTACCCAGGTTCAAGTAATTCTCCTGACTCAGCCTCCTGAGTAGCTGGGATTACAGGTGCCCACCATTACGCCCAGCCAATATTTGTATTTTTAGTAGAGACAGGGTTTCACCATGTTAGTCAGGCTAGTCTTAAACTCCTGACCTCAAGTGATCTGCCTACCTCAACCTTCCAAAGTGTTGGGATTACAGGCATGAGCCACTGTGCCTGGCCAGGACTACTACTTCTAAAAAATAGGGATGAAACTGTGGTTTTTAAATTATGTGGTTCAAGTTCTACTGATGAGATGATTTCAGGTGGCACATTTTCATTATTTTGTATTCATTTTAACAATTGTACATGTATTTGTATGGAGGAAAACATATAACTAAGAGGATATCAACCATATGATTCCTTGGATATGCTATTCTTCTTGAATAACAGATGATTATTTCTGAGCAATTTTATTTGACAAAAAAACTGGAAAAAGCAAAGAATTTCCATGTATCCTCTCCTGCTTCCCCTTGTAGTTTCCATTATTATTTATATTTTGCATTAGTGTAGTACGTTTGTTACGATTAATGAGCCAGTATGGACACACTAGTATTAACTAAAGTTAATAGTTTATATCTCAGTTCACTCTTGCTGTTGTACATTCTAAGGATTTTTATGAATGTTAATGACATCAATCTCCTGTTACAGTATTATATATAGCAGTTTCACTGCCCTAAACATCCTCTGTGCTCCACCTAACTCATCCCTCCATCCACCCACTCCTGGCAACCACTAATCTTTTACTTGTCCCCATAGTTCTGCCTTTTCCAGAATATGCTATAACTGGAACTATACTAGACATAGTCTTTTCAGGTTGACTTCATTCACATATCACTATGAATTTATGGTTCCTGCATGTCTCTTCACAGATTGTTAGCTCATTTCTTTTATTGCTGGGTAATATTCCATTGTCTGGGTATACCATCGACATCCATTCAGCTGTTATTAAAGGACATCTTGGTATGTTCCAAGTATCTTAGTCTGTTCCAGCTGCTATAACAAGCATACCATAAACTGGGTGGCTTATAAGCAACAAATACTGATTTCCCACAGTTGTGGAAGCTGGGAAGCGGAAGATGAAGGTACTGGCTTCAGTGTCTGGTGAGGGCATATTCCTCAAAGACAGTGCCTTCTGGCTGCATCCTCACTTGGTATAAGGGGCAAACAAGCTCCCTTGGGCCTTTCTATAAGAGCACTAATCTCATTCATGATGGTCCCATCCTCATGATCTACTCATCTCCCCAAGACCCCACTGGTGTCACTTTGGGGGGCTAGAATTCCAACATATGAAATTTGGGGAATGTTTACATCATAGCACCAAGTTTTGGCAGTTAGGAATAAAGCTACTATAAACATTTGTATGCAGGTTTTTGTTTGGACATAACTTTTCAACTCATGTGGGAAAATACCAAGGAGTGAGACTGCTGAATCATATGGTAAGAGTATGCTAGTTTTGTAAGAAAGTGTCAAACTGTCTTGCAAAGTGGCTGTACCATTTTGCACTCCCACCAGCAGCAAATGAGAGTTCCTGTTGCTCCACATCCTCTTCAGCATTTGGTGCTGTCCGTGTTTTGGACTGTAGCCATTCTAATAGGTGTGAAGTGGTATCTCTTTGTTATTTTAATTTGCAATTCTCTAATGACATAGGATGTTGAGTATTTTTTCATATGCTAATTTGCCATCTGTATATCTTTGGTGAGGTGTCTGTTCAGGTATTTTCCCTAATTTTAATTTGGGTTCTTTGTTTTCTTATAGCTGGATTTTAAGAGTTCTTTCTATATATTTTAGATATCAGACCTTTCTTGGATATGTGTTTTGCAATTGTTTTCTCCAAGTCTATGGTTTGTTGGATAGTCTTTCAGGTTGAAGCTACATTTACAAAAAATGGGTCAATTTAAAGAAAAACATTATGAAAATATATGCATGTAAGAAAGTAAGTACAGATGGTAGTTGAATATAGCAAAAATCTTGAAGGCAGAGAACAAATGAATACAATTCAGGAAAGATTCCTTTAGGCTAAAGTTTCTCTCTCTCTCTCTCTCTCCCTCTCTCTCTCTCTCTCTCTCTCTCTCTCTTCCTCACACACAGACACACACACACCCCTTACACACAGAGAACATATCCAATCACACCTCCCAGGAAAGTTCTTGTCTCAGCAGGTAACATTTCAGACACGGTTTACCTAGCACAGGTAGATTACTATTTCCAAAACTTGCACATCCAGGGAGCTCATTATTCTAAGCCTGTGAGAAGTTGTTTTTTTACCAAAAAGCACATATAAAACACACAAACACAAACAGAGATATAAATCAGAACTTAAGTTTTAAGCCCAGAAACTCCATTCAAAAATGTGATGCTGAGAGAGATCCAAGATGGCCGATTAACAACAGCTCAGGATTGTAGCTCCCAGTGAAAGCGCAGAGAGCGAGTGGACGCCGCACTTTCAGACGAATTTTTGTGGCCCACAGACTAGGAGATTCCCGGCGGAGGAGCCACA
>CAUYLG010004079.1:0-62841 GCA_963573385.1 Cacajao melanocephalus
ATCTCACGCCAGTTAGAATGGCTATCATTAAAAAATCTGGAGACAACAGATGCTGGAGAGGATGTGGAGAAATAGGAACACTTTTACACTGTTGGTGGGAGTGTAAAATAGTTCAACCATTGTGGAAGACAGTGTGGCGCTTCTTCAAGGACCTAGAAATAGAAATTCCATTTGACCCAGCAATCCCATTACTGAGTATATATCCAAAGGATTATAAATCGTTCTACTATAAGGACACATGCACACGAATGTTCACTGCAGCACAGTTTACAATAGCAAAGACC
Source organism: Cacajao melanocephalus (assembly GCA_963573385.1). Taxonomy (NCBI): domain Eukaryota; kingdom Metazoa; phylum Chordata; class Mammalia; order Primates; family Pitheciidae; genus Cacajao; species Cacajao melanocephalus. The sequence continues at coordinate 285 of CAUYLG010004079.1, forward strand.
TGGAACCAACCCAAATGCCCATCGATGATAGACTGGACAGGGAATATGTGGCACATATACACCATGGAATATTACGCAGCCATCAGAAACGATGAGTTTGTGTCCTTTGTAGGGACATGGATGAACCTGGAAACCATCATTCTCAGCAAACTGACACAAGAACACAAAATCAAACACCGCATGTTCTCACTCATAGGTGGGTGTTTAACAATGAGAACACATGGACACAGGGAGTGGAGCACTACACACTGGAGTCTGTTGGGGGGAAATAAGGGAGGGACAGTGGGAGGTGGGGAGTTGGGGAGAGATAGCATGGGGAGAAATGCCAGATATAGGTGAAGGGGAGGAAGGCAGCAAATCACACTGCCACGTGTGTACCTATCCAACAATCTTGCATGTTCTTCACATGTAACCCAAAACCTAAAATGCAATTTTAAAAAAACGTAAAAAAAAAAGAGCTCACCCCACAAGACTACCCCTACCCACTCTTTCAAGTACCAGTCGCAAGTCCTGGTGGGGTCACCCATACTCCTCACTGACCAGCTATAAATCAGGGGTCCCCACAACAACCTCTTCATGTTCAATAATTTGCTAGAAAGACTCACAAACACTGTACTTACATTTACAGTTTATTAAAAGAGATACAACCCAAGAACAGTCAAATGAAAGAGATGCATAAGACAAGGTAAGATGGGGAAGAGGGACACACAGTTCCCATGCCCTCTCCATGTGAACCAACCTCCCAGTACCTCCATGTGTTCAATCTAGAAGTTCACCCAACATTGCTGTTTAAGGAAGAGCTCCCACAGGACTCAATCTCCAGCCTCTACTTCCCCCAGAGGTTGGTGAGTGAAACTGAAAATTTCCACCCTCTAATTACATGGTCCATCTAGTGACCAGCCACATCCTGAGGCAATTCAGTGGCTCCACTCTAAGTCACCTCACCAGCATAAATTTAGGTATAATCAAAAGGGACTTCTTATGACTAACAAAATACTCTCTTAACACTCGGAAATTCCATGAGTCCAGGGAACTCTGTGCCACAAACAGAGACAAAGACCAACTATAAAATTTTATTATACCTCAGCCAGGATATTAAGTTCCTCTCTAGGTAAGCCTTTCCAAAGGACTACATAGACATCCTCTGGGTACAGTGGAACAGCTGGCTTCCTCCAGAAAGAACAATCCAAGTACCAAGGCAGAAGTTTGTAATTCTTTCATGAACTAGTCTCAGAAGTCACAAATTATCACCGTCCACTGTATTCTATTGCTGACACAGAGTTAACCAGCCATAATTCAGCATGGAAGAGGACTATACTAGCATGTAAACACCAGGAGGCTTGGATCATTGGGAGGCTGGCTACCACAATATACAATCGATTCTAGTTATTAGCAATAGCTATGTTCTACAATGTCATTGCAAACACTGAATTAGCAAATAGTGAACCACTTAGTGAATATGGGAAATACAAGGTTAGGTTCCTGTAAGCCTCTGGTCACAACATTTTCATCAACTGATCAATACATAATTTGGTTTTATGTGTGCTTCTGTTTAAAGTATCTTATTTTATTTTATTTTATTTTTTGAGATAGAGTCTCACTCTGTCGCCCAGGCTCAAGTGCAAAAGTGTGATATCAGCTCACTTCAACCTCCACTTACTGGGTTCAAACAATTCTCCTGCCTCAGCCTCCTGAGTAGCTGGGACCACAGGTGCGTGCTACCACACCCGGCTAATTTTTGTAGAGACAGGGTTTCACCATATATTGGCCAGGCTGGCCTCGAACTCCTGACCTCAAGAGATCCACCCGCCCTGGCCTCCCAAAGTGCTGGGATTACAGGCGTGAGCCACCATGCCTGGCCACTAAAATACCTTATTTTATATTGCTGATTCATCAACACTGAACTCAAGGTCAACAGTCTAAATAAAGCTTATCCAGCATACATATTTTCTTCAGAAGGCATAGCATAGCCTTCTTGCACTTATAAACACTAAACAACACTTTAGCACTTCATACAGTACCATTTCAACAGCCATATCACCAAGAAAAAGCACAAAAAAAAGTGAAAAAATCATGGCACTAAATAGCAAAAAGGATGCTAATTTACAGCATCAGAGCTGAAATAAGAAAGCAGAGTGTTGCTTTTGTTCCCACCTCATCTGGGAAGATGAATGACACGTGACTCAAATTTTTTGCTGCTCCGCAAGTAGCCACAAAAACAACACAAGTATTGATTTGGGGTTAAAAATAAAACTTGACAAGTAGGTGAATTTGCAAACACAGAATCCATGAATAATGATTAATAATGAAGATCCAGTGAATATACAGACAATTCCACAGAAGCAATAGGTTTTAGAAGTGTTCAACATTTTTTACATTGTAGTACTTGAATTAAATCCCTAAAGTCCACATCAATATAACAGCAGGTAACATTTTATCTTCTATGGAGAAAATAACCAGTAAATTCTTATTTTGGTTTAAAAAACACCTAACAGGCCAAGAGTGCAGTGGCTCAAGCTTGTAATCCCAACACTTGGGAGGCCAAGGTGGGAGGATCGCCTGAGATCAGGAGTTTGCAACCAGCCTGGCCAACATGGTGGAACCCTGTCTCTACTGAAAAATACAAAAATTAGCTGGGCCTGGTGGCACACACCTGTAATCCTAGCTAATTGGGAGGCTGAGGCAGAATCACTTGAACCTGGGAGGCAGAGGTAGCAGTGGACCAAGATTGCGCCACTGCACTCCAGCCTGGGCAACAAAGTGAGACTCTGTCTCAAACAAACAAACAAATAATAAATAAATAAATCACCTAACAGTTAAGTCCAATATACTGCAATTTCTTAATTTAATCTGTCAACAATACAAGGCTTTTAATTTTTAAAAACATTACAGAAAATCTATTAAAAGATGAAAAGTTTCATAATCAAGCTTACCTAATTAACTGACAAGGAACTAATTTACAATTCTAGCTCTCCTAAATAGAATGGTACCTTTATAAATGGAAAAAACTAAAAGTTGAACCATCTAAAGCAGAAACCAATACTAAAAGAACCTGGAATGTTTATATACTGGGGTTTGTGGTAGTTTCTAAATCTGGTCCAGTAACAATCATTCCTAGTCTAATTGTTTCCATTAATTAATGAAGGAGGATCAATGGTCAAACAACAATCAGAGTGATCCTATTTGCATGTTAAATTTATTTTTAAATACAACAATCATTCAGACTACATTATTTGATCAAATCTGCCTTCCATCTAGAAAGGTGGTAGAAGGAAAGGTGATGGGAAATATTTAAACAGAATACAGGACAGTTTTGATTTCATACAAAGAAAAAAGAACATTCTTGACTACTTTCTTCCAATTTAGCTTACAGAGAAGATGTGGACCCTCTGATACTCAAAATTTGGCAAAAGGGTAAATTAAAAATTAATGCATAATATGGAAAAAGACAAAGACAACAACTACTGTGAGGCAAATAACAGAAAATTACAAGATGACAAGCAGAAAGAAAGAATACAATGATTAAAGAAGTACTGGCAAAAATATTAAGGTTAAGAAAAAAATGAATTAAAATCATAACAATTTTAGAATATTTTATACTGACAATTTGTACAACAACCAGAAACAAAAAAAAAAATCTATCTTATGTTATGTTTTACTTAATCAGATTTTGGCATAGTCCTTAAGATAACAGATTAAAATTCCTACAAATGCTTAGTATATGCCCTTTTATATAAATACATGCACACCAAAATCTAAGAACATAAACTCTTCCTAAATTATTTATGTTTAGAATCTCGAAAAGGCTTCATAATTTTCATATCATTAATACCCAGATTAGTGAATGATTTGCAGACAGTTTATGTCCCAGAATAATCAAACTCAATAAGGATACTTTTACATGAGTTTAGATCATTCATATGGCACAATCACAATCCTCCTTAATAAAATACTTTTATCATCTATACTTAAAAGAAGGAAAGAAAGAAGGGAAGAAAGGGGAAAAGAGAGGAAGAAAGAGAGAGAATGAGAACAAGAACCCAGCTGTAATAGTCCTGTTTGTTTTCCAGATCAGAGAAAAAGAAGACAGATGGGAAAGTAAAGTAAAACATAATATAGTTTACAAAATTACAGAGAATCTCCAAGATTACTTAAATAAACCCACATATTTACATGTTAATATTCATATAATTGTACAGAAACAACTTTGAGTAGCCATGGACAACTCTCCAAATTTCTAAATTCTAATTCAGTTAACAGTAAAGGGGTTGGGCGAGGTGTCTTATGCCTATCATTCTAATACTTTGGGAGGCTGAGGTGGGTGTGTTGCTTGAGCTCATTTGTTTGAGCCCAGCCTGGGCAACATGGCAATCCATCTATACAAAAAATACAAAGTAGCCAGGCATGCTGGTGCACACCTGTAGTCCCAGTTGCTTGGGTGGCTGAGGGCAGAGGATCACCTGAGCCCAGGAGGTTGAAGCTGCAATGGGCCAAGATTGCACCAGTGCACTCTAGCCTGGCTGACACAGTGAGACCTTATCTCATAGATAGACAACCAGACAGACAGATAGATAGATAGATACATAGATAGATACATAGATAAAGGCCAGGCGCAAAGGCTCACGCCTGTAATCCTGGCACTTTGGGGAACTGAGGCAGGTGGATCATCTAAAGTCAAGAGTTCAAGACCAGTCTGGCCAACATGGTGAAACCCCATCTCTACTAAAAAAATACAAAAAATTAACTGGGTGTGGTGGCATGACCCTGTAATCCCAGATACGTGGGAGGCTGAGGCAGGAGAATCGCTTGAACCTGGGAGTTGTAGGTTGTGGTGAGCCTAGATCGTGCCATTGCACTCCAGCCTAGGCAACAAAAGCAAAAAAAAAAAAAAAAAAGAAAAGAAAAGAAAAAAGAAATAGATAAACCACGTTATGCTTTTAATAAAATCACTGTGCTTAAGTTCATCACTTAAGAGATGCTAACTAAGCGGCTTTCCTCCAGACAATTTATGGTATATACATACAACTTGCCCCAGAGGGGTCAAAACTGAAAATTGAAGCACTTTACCAAGACTTACCCCTTTTCTATTACTTTCTGAATACTTTACTCATGGTTTTAAGCCCCCTTTAAAAAAAAGTGAACAAAGAAAATAAATGAACACTGGAGAAATGCCAGTTACTCCAGTGTAGATGCTTATAGTCAACTAACAACTCAATCACTCAATCATTTTATTTATTTGTTTTGAGATGGAGTCTCACTCTGCTGTCCAGGCTGGACTGCAGTGGTATAACGTTGGCTCACTGCAACCTTCACCTCCCGGGTTCAAGTGATTCTCCTGCCTCTGCCTTCCAAGTAGCTGGGATTACAGGCATGCATCACCATGCCTTGCTAATTTTTTTGTATTTTTAGTAGAGACAAGGTTTCACCATGTTGGCCAGCCTGGTCTCGAACTCCTGACTTCAGGTGATCCACCTGTCTCGGCCTCCCAAAGTGCTGGGATTACAGGTGTGAGCCACCAAGCTCAGCCCAATCACTCAATCATTTTATAGTAAAGCTGGAAACTGAAATCTGCATAACTTCAAGAACAAGTTGCTCAGTAAGGTGAACTTTCTTCTGTTGCACATATGTATACAACCTAGTTATATTACTATTACTGCAGGCATCTCAGACAACCAAGGAAAGATCATCTTGCCTTGTATAATCCCATTTATTTGCCAGAGGGAGCCTGTGTACTCATATATATTTTAGTGGTTTATTCATATTAACTTACCACTTTACTGTTTATATAAACTAGGTTTTTGTTTGTTTGTTTGTTTGTTTTGAGATGGAGTCTCGCTCTATAGCCCAAGCCAAGTGCAGTGGTACGATCTTGGCTCACTGCAACATCCACCTCCGGGGCTCAATCAATTCTTACGCCTCAGCCTCCTGAGTAGCTGGGACTACAGGCGCATGCCACCATGCCTGGCTAATTCTTTTTATTTTTAGTAGAGGCAGGGTTTCTCCATGTTGCCCAGGGTGGTCTTGAACTCCCTGACCTCAGGCGATCCACCCGCCTCAGCCTCCCAAAGTGCTGGGATTACAGGCATAAGCCACTGTGCCTGGCCATAAACTAGCTTTAAAAGGGCAGAATAGAAGATAGAGATGAAGACAATTAAAATATTCAATCCTCTGAATATAAAAGTTCAAAATAAAATGACTGAGTTGCTTACCATAAGTATCTACATTGACAAAACCGATTTTAAAAAAGAATTACAGCTATAATTTGTAACCTCACAAATTATTGCAGTTGTATGAAATAAATAAACCAATCTTAAGATAGAAACAGCCAAAGGCTACTGCTAAAAGGAAACATTTTATGCCATTAAGTAACTTTGGCATTTACACCAAGCCTTTATATAGACATCTCCACTCACAGGTTAGCCTGACATACACCTGCTGAGAGCAAGATGGTGTGGAAAAGGTTACTGCCATCCATCACGGTGAAAATTAATAGCTTTATAATAGCTGAGGAAATAAAGGTATGGCACAGCAGTCTTGTAGGAAATATAATTTGCTACCAAAAAAAGCGTAGGCAACGTCCATTCATAACATTCCCTTCCCATGGCCACCTACATGTTAATTCACTATTCAAATGCCAAAGACAGCAGCAGGCACACATATCAGCCAATAAGTCACCATTATAAAAGCTGCATAAACATTTCTTCAGTCATCTAAGAATAATAGAAGGAGACAAGAAGATGTTTTCCAAGTATATCAGTAACAAAACCTGTAACAGCTTTGAAAACAACATGATTACACGCAAAAATGGCCACAACTAGTATTTTTTGGGCATCTCATGGAATAATTTGTATATCCCAAATTTAATTCCTTTTGAACATAAGAAAGCAAAGAATGCAATCTGGCTCTAAGTGGTAAGCATTATATAGCTAAATAAAGCCTGCAAGGCCTGCAAGGCTTCACCTACATCAATTTGCAAAGGATAAAGTCAAAATCCTCTCAGGACTACAGAGCTTGAGTATAACAAATAAATAAGGATGACTATTCCTCTCTGTTATAAAAAAAATCAAAGTATAATCTGTATTATTTTCCAGAAGTATTTTTTTAAAGCCCTCTGAATACAAGTCCATGGCAAGTGTTTTTTCCAATAGGAATTTATAAAAGACATCCTGCTAATGGAAAATGTACTGAAAATTTGGACTAATCAATAAAATTTGCAGAATTACCTATCATATCTCAGTAGAAACAAAAACGATTATTTCCCTCACTATAGAAGAGAATGCCATTTTCCTATTCAACATATACTCTCTCTTCCTTCCTCAGTGATGGATCCCCAATTTTATTTGCAGTAGCAATTCATCTACGTAAGTTTCCCAGTTTCCCTTATAGCTAGGTATACTCTTGGTAGTATGTACATACTCTTACATACTCTTGGTAGTATGTAATAATACTATAACCTCACCTATGATATAACACCTATGACACAACCACCTATAAAGGAAATTTCATTTCTTTCATTCCATCATAGGCTTAGTGATAGGTGTTTTTGGTTTTGCTTTAGATACTTGACTGCCTCCATTTCTGTTTTCCCTTTCTCTTTTGAAAATTTATTTTTAATTGCATAATATATGAATGTATGCTACTTGTCAAAAAAATGCCAAACAACAGAGATAAGGCAAAATTATCCTTTAACCAACCCCACTTCCAAATCCCAGTTGCATCAGAGAGTTTACACTTACCAATCTGATATATATCTTTTTCTATACATTTGCATACACTGATGCATATGTAGAACCACATATTTGGTTCTTTGGATATAATTTGTTTATATAAATGTTAACATATTCTATCAATTATTCTGCAATTTGCTTTAGTCCCCTAGAGTATCTTGGGAATCTTTCCTATAAATGCATATAGATCTAGAATGGCAAGTTAATTTAATGATTTGGAATTTTTTTTAATCTGCTTAAAAAAACTGCAGCAAAGGCCAGAATGAAAAACACCCTTTTAAAAAATCTGTCTTCTTTGCATTCTCAATGAAGGTAATATCACTCACAATAGGGCAAATATTGGTTCTTCGGGAAATGCAAAAATTTTAGCTATGAAAATGGCTTATGGCCCTCCAAAGGGCCACAGCACATAAATATACATTAGATCTATGATATTAAAATTTAATGGTGGGTGATATGGTTTGAATATGTGTTCTCTCCAAATACCATGTTGAAATGTGGTCTCCAGTATTGGAGGTGGGGCCTGGTCAGAGGTGTTTGGATCACAGGGGTAGATCCTCATGAATGGCTTGGCACCATTCCCTTGGTGATAAGTGAGCTCTTGCTCTGAGTTCATACAACACCTGGTTGTTTAAAAAGTATGTAGTGCCTTCCCCATTCTCTCTTGCTCCTACTCTGGCCATGTGGTATGTCTGCTGCCCTTTCGCCTTCTGCTACCTGAGGCCCTCACCAGCATCTGATGCCGGTGCCATGCTTGTATAGCCTGCAGAACTGCAAGCCAATTAAACCTCTTTTTTTTATTAACAGTCTCAGGTTTTTTTTTTTATAGCAATGGAAGAATGACCTAATACAGTGGAGGTCTAAAGGATTTCTTAGGATTTTGCTTTTCAAGTAAAACATGTTATGAGTTCACAAATTTAAAATGATGAAAAACTGGAAGCAAACAAGATGTCTTTTAACAGGTAAATGTATAAACTGTGGTACATCCAATACAATGGAGTATTATTCAGTGATTTTTTAAAATGAGCTCTCAAGCCACAAAAAGTCATGGAGGAACCTTTTAATTGCATATTGCTAAACAAAAAAAGCCGGTTTGAATTGGCTACATACTGTATGACACCAACCATATGACATTCTGGAAAAGGTAAAACTATAGAGACAGTAAACATATTTGTGATTGACAGGGTTTCAGCAGGAGGCGAGGATGGATGAAGAGGAGAAACACAGGGTATTTTTTAGGGCAGTTAGCTACCCTGTATAATACTGTAATGGTAGAGATATGTCATTAGGCATTTGTCAAAACCCATACAACTTTATAATACAAAGAGAGAAACGTAATGTAAATTGATAATATATCAATCTAGGTTCATCAACTGTAACGAATGTATCACACTAAGATAGAAGAAATTGTGTGTGCTTGGGAGAGAGTGGCACATGGGAACTCTGTACTTTCTGCACAATTTTTCTGTAAACCTCAAACTGCTGTAAAAGATAAAGTCTATTTTATAAAACAAAAAGGGTCCTTGGAGGAGTAATAATGAAAAAAAGACTGAGAAACACTGCTCTAGTCTGAAAAGGCAATTATTCGAGTTTTAAAGTTCCAATCTGCTTTAATAGTTTTAGAATAATGTAGAACTGGGTTCAAATTCTGATATTTACCAATAAGGTGAAAAGTTCTTTCACCTCTTAGCATTAAAAAGTAGAGCAAAGAATAAGACCAACTTTTAAAAGGGTATTTGTAAAAAGAAAAACATTATGTATAGCAAAGTAAATAAAAGTGCACATATAAAGTGCTCTGGTTTTCACAAAGAGGAGTTGCATAAAAGGTACCCTGAGTTTTTATTATGAAATATCAAAATTTGTGTACATTTCATTGCCATAAAAGGTAATAGAGTGTTTAGATAATTTTATCACTAATTTAATACAAAGGAAATCACCTTGGAAAAATCCACATTAAAAAAATTATAACTGACAATTTTATATGATAATTATAGCATGACATAGACTTCATGTGGTACAGTACCAATAAATAAATAAATAAATAACTTCCATACAGTTTCTTCAGCTCTCACAGGTAACTTTCCAACTTGGTAAAAACTAAAAAATATTTTTTCAAAAACTCTGTGCCATATTGGGAATCAAATTAAAATATGGAGTAAGGGTAAGGAATAACTTTTAAAAATCCAAAAACACTGTTCTCATTCTGAAATTTTCTACTTTTAAGTCAGAAACAGTATATATATATATATAAAGAAAAAGGTCAGTAAAAAGTTTATAGCTATAATCAGATAATAAACAATTATAACACTATTAGATTTAGTGTAGATCACCTGAAAATCACAATTAGAACAGAAACTGAAATGCTCCATTTTTCACAAATATGGTCCTCTCAGAAAAAACGTTCCCTTATTCCCACGAGAGAAAGATATCTAAACAGAAAGTGTATACCTCTAGAGATTAACAATTCTTCCAAAAAGTTGAGATCCACTAGATATTTTTATTAAAATTCACTCCCTACATTAATACCAGAAATACGTATAGCAGAAACTTACATCCTAGTAAATACAGAAGACATTCTGCTTTTACCACCCTCAATCACCTCTTCTACCTAGTAATCTTCTCTACTTCGTATTTATTATATATATATATAACAAGGAATTTACCTTTCTTTTTCAAAATGTCCAATGAAAAATGCTTTTTAGTCCACAGATAAAAGGTATTATATAATCTTAAAATTATAAATAAATCAGCCAATCACTATTTTAACAGATATTAAAAATAGCTAACACATACAGCATTTACTAGGTGGCAGGAACTGTTCTAAGTACTTATATATATTAACTGATTTGATCCTCACAAAAGTCCTTTGAGATATGTACTATCATCAACTCTATTAGGATGACCAGATGCAGTGATCCTACCAAAAGGTATAAATTAAGAATTTTCATATAACTTCATGTCCATTGTCATGTGACTGATAGTAAAATACAGCAATCACAAACATGTATCCTGATTTCAGAGCCCTTAAAAGTGAAAAAAAAAAATGTATGCAGCTCAAAATCAAATTAAATAAGGCATTTTCATATGATTTTAGAGATGAGAGAAATGAGATATAAAGAGATTATACAGCTTGCACTCAAGGTTCTATGGTTCATACATACAATCTCTCTGTTATGAAGAGAGACCAACACAATGATTCTATGTCTTAGTGTGTATGATAAAATCAGTTCTAATTCATGACACTATTCTAAAAAAGTATTTTATGTACAACTTTTACATTTGAGTTATATTAATATGTGGCATAAAAGAATCACCATAATAATAACATACAAAAGTATATGATATCATTCATCTGACTATTCCAGAGAACTTAAGGAGAATCAGCTCATGACTTTAGCATGGTTATCAATTTTTATTCTTTTTTATAAAGGTGACCAAAAGATCTTCAGATTCCAAACAATTCTCTCCCTTTGCAGTCAAATAAAGACAACCATCACCATTTTTCTATTCCCATAATAATCTTAATTAACTAAGTATCTAAAAATATAATATTTTTCTTCCACTTCCTTCTGCATAGCTAACAGAAGGTAGAAAATGCACGTGGCACTTCTGACAGCTTCTGGAAAGCACTGAGCAGGACAGAAGTGAGAGCACCCTGTTTCCACAATGCCTTTGGCAATCCAGAACACCTGCCCTCTAAATCACCCTCATGGGATTAAGAACCCACCTCTATAAAATATGAAGCAGAAATGGTGAGTAAAAACAGTATCAACTTTAGATACTTCATATATTCTTCCATAGTTAAAAAAAAATTACTTGGTATACATTTAACCAAATCATTTGAGTCACAATCATGATTTCTTTGGCCACAAACAAATCATTTCACAAATCTTTAACTCTACTTTTTGTTGACTATTTGAAAGCAACAGTAAGCATCTGAGGCTTTCTTCCTAAAACCACTAACAAAATTTTTCATTCTGTGAAATGAAATTCCAAAACTTTTAAAAAGTGATTTGAAAGTTAACAGTAGCTAATAAATTAGCGCCCAATATTATGCCCTACTATATACCTCAGATCCCAGAAGCATAGGCAATAGACTTCTCTTAGCACCAACAGAAAAAAGGGGACTGGGACTGTATGTGCCTTAGAGTGTTCCAGAAAATCTGCTTCACCAACAGTAAAAACTATGCCACACTCCACAGAAAAACAACAGAGGGAGACAATAAAACTAACTTCAAATGCTCAATCCCCGACTTCCTTAAAAATGAAATAATTGGGAGAAAAAGGACTGAGGAAAATGTAACTTCAACTCTGGGAACAGAAGCAAAACCAAGAAGAGAGTTCTATTCCAATCTCTGCAGTTATTTTTAAATTTCTTGCTGAGAAAAGATCACAGATCTACATGGATCTCCTCTACCCAAGTTTATTCTCCAGCTTTTGAAAAAAGAATAAAATCCTGAAACCAAGTAATAAACATTAGATTCTAAGACTCTGAATAATAAGAAAAAGATAAATTTCCCCACAGAAGTTAACTGCAGCTTACTGTCTCAAAATTTGGGAAACCAGAATTATAGCCCTTGCGGATTTAAACTCTCCAATGGTTTCAACTACATTAAAAATTAAATACAAATAAATGTTTATCACAACCTCAAAGGCCCTTAAGATCTGACTCCTAGCTACCTCTCCAATCTTATCCCCACTACACTTAATTAAAGGACAAAACCCTTCAATTAGTTCTTAAAACTGTCAAGCTTTCCTTCTTCTAAAGCTTTGCACATATTATTCTAACTGCAGGGATAGGACTAGACTTTTATGTCTCATTTTAAATATATCTTGTTAGGGACACCTTTCCTTTTCTGGTTGTTTTATCTTTCCTTTTTTTTTTTTTTTTTTTTTTGAGACAGACTCTCACTGTCACGGAGGCTGGAGTACAGTGGTGTGATCTCGGCTCACTGCAACCTCCCCCTCACAGGTTCAAGGAATTCTTTTGCCTAAGCCTCCTGAGTAGCTGAGATTACTGGCACCCAACACGACACCCAGCTAATTTTTGTGTTTTTTTTGGTAGAAACAGGGTTTCACCATGTTGACTAGGCTGGTCGTGAACTCCTGACCTCCAGTGATCCTTCTGCCTCAGCCTCCCAAAATGCTGGGATTACAGGCGTGAGCCACCGTGCCCGGCCAAATCCTTTAAGGGAAAAAAACAGAGTATCTAAGAAACACTGGGCAACCCTTCACATAATTTTGTTTAATCTTCACAATAAACCTTAGCTAGATACTATTCTTCTAGATGAGGAAACAGATTTGGAGATTAAGCAGCTGGTCCATGGTCCCACAGGTAAAGCAAAGATTCAAACTCAAATTTGTCTAATTCCAAGCCTACGAACAATCTTTCTGCTATATTATATTGCCTCTCTGTTTAAAAGAAAACTATCTTACCAGAAGGAAATGCTTAATTAAATACAGAGCTACAAAAGAACAGTGGTTTACATAAAAATCTATAAACTGAAAATCTGGATAACGTATTTCTTTTATATTGGCAATCCTAGCTAATTAGGATCATGCTAGATTTAAAAAACAATGACGTTTATTCTCCAGACCCAAAGAGTTCATACGGTTGATATGGTTTGTCTCTGTGTCTCCACCCAAATCTCATCTTGAATTGTACTCCCATAATTCCCACATGTTGTAGGAGGGACCTGGTGGGAGATAATTGAATCATGGGGGCGGTTTCCCCATACTGTTCTCATGGTAGTGAATAAGTCTCACGAGATCTGACGGTTTTATCAGGGTTTCCGCTTTTGCATCCTCCTCATTCATTCTTTGCCTGCTGCCATCAGTGTAAGACTGGACTTGCTCCTCCTTGCCTTCCGCCATGATTGTGAGACCTTCCCCAGCCACGTGGAGCTCTAAGTCCAATTAAACCTCTTTCTTTTGTAAATTGCCCAGTCTCAGGTATGTCTTTATCAGCAGCCTGAAAACAGACTAATACAATGGAATATGTAAAACGCTATTTCCTTTCTATATTTTATATAATTGCTACAATAGGTAAATCAAGTAGTTTAATTATAGAATTTCTCAGTTTACCCTTAGGAATTCAGCTAATACGTATGCAGGAACAGGATTTTTTTTTTAATATAGAGATAAGATTTTTAACATTCTCCAATTAAGGCTAATACATTGGGATAATATTTAGGGAAATTAATTTGAAAAAGCCATTCACAAGTATTCTGGAAATACAAGAGAACTCCAAAAAGGTCGTAGAAAATGGAATTAAAAGATGAAAATAGCCAGGCGTGGGTGGCTCACACCTGTAATCCCAGCACTTTGGGAGGCCAAGGCAGGTGGATCACAAGGTCAGGAGTATGAGACCAGCCTGACCAACATGATCGTATCTACTAAAAATACAAAAATTAGCCAGGTGTGGTGGCACGTGCCTGTAATCCCAGCTACTCAGAAGGCTGAGGCAGGACAACAGCTTGAACCCGGGAGGCAGAGGTTACAGTGAGCCAAGATCATGCCACTGCACTCCAGCCTGGGCGACAGGTGAGACTCTGTCTTAAAAAAAAAATGATGATAATAAAAAGTATAGACTTTATTTCTCAAAATAAGCTCCATCAAGGTCAAGACACCTGTAGGCAATGATAACAGACATTTAGTCCACCCCTAAAGAACTGAGGGTCCTGCATTAACCATGTCAATGCAGTCTTTTTTACATGATTAACTGAAGAAAAATGGATGCCCTTTACAGATATTTTAAGATTATGAAACAAAAAAGAAGTCAGAAGGAGCCAAATCAGGACTCCAGGGTAGATGCCCAATAAATATGCATCAAAACTATCCCAAACTTGACCTTGTTTGATGAGAAGAATGAGTAAGAGCACTGTCATGGTGGCAAAGGACTCTCTGGTGAAGATTTCCTGGGCATTTTTCTGCTCATGCTTTAGCTCATTTTTCTGCTCATGCTTTAACTTTCTTAAACTACTCTTACAATAAGCAGATGTTGGCATTCATTGACTCTTTAGAAAGTCAACAAGCAAAATTCCTTGAGTATCCCAAAAAGTTGTTGCCATGATCTTTGTTCTTGATCAGTCTGCTTCTGCTCTGACTTCCACCACTTGGTAGCCAGTGATTTGATTGTACTTTGTCTTCAGGATATACTGGTAAAACCATGTTCATTTCTTGTTATAATTCTTCAAAGAAATCCTTCAGAATCTTGATCCCACCTGTTTGAAATTTCCAGTGAAAGCTCTGCTCTTGTCTGCAATTGATCTGGGAGCAACAGTTTTGGCGCCCATTGAAGAGTCAGAATTGTGTAAAATGAAACAGTTGAAATTTCTACAGTGTCAGCTATTATTTTTGCTGCCAATTGATGTCAATGGTCTGCCCCTACAACAGGCTTCACCTTCAACATCATCTAGTCCTTTTTTTTTGAGACAGAGTCTCACTTTGTCACGCAGGATGAAGTGCCGTGGCATGATCATGGCTCACTACAGCCTCAACCTCCCAGGTTCAAGCAATCCTCACACCTCAGCCTCTCAAGTAGCCGGGACTACTCACTCTAGGCCATGTTCTGAGGTTATTCAAACAGCTCTGTAGCGAGGTCCACATAATTAACAACTAAGGCTTCCTGTCAACAGCCATTGAGGAAGTAACTTCTCCTGACAAGAGCCATACAAATGGGCCATCCTCCCACTCCAAAGAGGCCTTCAGATGACTTCAGCCTAGCCAACATCTTGCCTACAATGTTATGAGAATCCCTGAGCCAGAATAACTCTGCTAACTGGCTCCTAAATCTCTGATGCACAAAACTATGTGAGGTAATAGATAAATGTTCATTGTTTTAAGCTGCTAAGTTTTGGGGTAGTTTGTTATATAGCAATAGATAAAAAATTAAAGAATCTCTCAGTTATTAAATTTCTCACATTATTTGTATGAATATCTACCTCAACTTTTTTCCTTTCCCAACATTAATTAGAATCTTGAGGAGCAAGGCAGCTATTAATCAGAAAAGGTATCTCCACATGATCCTGTCGCACCTCTCCCTGATTTGACAGTCACTCATAAAGAACATAATTAGCTGAAAAGAAATGAGGTGCCCTTTGGACGTTAAGTACAGTAAGAAAGAGAGACACTAACAGACTTAGCACTCGGATCTCCTATTACTTACTGGTTTGACTTATTTAAACTTCAGGAGGATTCCCTCTTTTACATTCGCCCTGTGGAAAGGCTTTATTGGGAGCAGGGCAAGAGCCCTAACCAGAATTTTTATGAAAACCTAATACCCTAAAGTACCTAATTACATATCAGACAAATTTTCAAAACTTTGTTAGACAGTGAGTTATAAAGCAACTTACATTACTCCCCTGCCACCACACATTCCCCAACCCCTTACTATAAAACAAAGTAATTTTTAAAAAAAAGTAACAGGGAGCAGAATGTTTTCTGGTGGCATTTAAGATTAAGAAAGTTAAACAACATCCTTGCACACATATCACATTCAAGTCTGTCCTGCTATTCATAGAGCTGACACAGTGTCACCAAAGTGATCATGGAAAGGCAGATGACGGGTTTTTTGTTTCATGCCACGATAATATTTATAACAAAAAGGCAGGGGAGCAAAACGCATAAGAGTAAAGCTAATGCCTCAGGCAAGTTTACTAAAGGGTTGGAAGTGAGGAGAGGAAGAAAGGTATGCAGTAGAAGGATGACAAAGGACAAATCACTGAGCTCTAAAAATACCAAACTGTACTCTTAATTCATGGATTTCACTTCCCTGCCTCAAACTCTTTTAAAAGTATCATTTAAATTTCTGAATTGTAGGCCAGGCACAGTGGCTCACACCTGTAATCCCAGCACTTTGGGAGGCCAAGGCAGGTCAATCACCTGACGTCAGGAGTTCAAGACCAGCCTGGCCAACATGGTGAAACCCTGTCTCTACTGAAATTACAAAAATTAGCTGGTGTGGTGGCGCATGCCTGTAATCCCAGTTACTTGGGAGGATGAGGCAGGAGAATTGCTTGATTCCAGGAGCCGGAGGTTGCAGTGAGCCGAGATCATGCCACTGTACTCCAGCCTGGGCAACACAGCAAGACTCTGTCTTTAAAAAAAAAAAAAAAAAAAATCTGAATTGTAAAAAGTGAATCAAAGCAACAAAAATGACATACAAATCAGTTATGGTACACATCCTCTAACCATTAAAAAAAAATCCATATTGCTATTCACATTCTACCTCCTCAACTTTAAAAGTTATCATTCATAACTGCAAATCCACAATTACTTTTGCACCAATCTAATAACTGCCTTGTATAACTACAGGTAAATTACTAGGTGATTTATGTTCTCCTCATATATGACCCTATTCACTTCTAGATTAAAAACTACACGAACAAGTTTGCTTATATGATCTTCAAGCCCACAGACGATCAGAAAGAAATAAGACAACAGATAACAGATATGGTACACTGACAGTAGTAAATTACTTTTTTTAAGAAAAAAGAGCCCAGTCACAGTGGCTTATACCTATAATCTCAGCACTTTGGGAGGCCAAGGCAGGAGGATCATTTGAACCCAAGAGTTTGAGACCAGCCATGGCAACATAGTGAAACTCTGTCCCTGCAAAACAAAAATTAATTTTTTTTTTAAATTAGTCAGGTATAGTGGTGTACACTTGCAGTCTCAGCTACTCAGGAGGCTGAGGTGGGAGGATCACTTGAGCCCAGGAGTTTGAGGCTATACTCCAGTGTGGGTGACAAAGCAAGACTCTTAAGAAGAGAAGAGGGAAGAATAGGGGAAAGGGAGGGAAGAGAAAGAGAGAAGGGAAGAAGGGAGGGAGGGAAAGGGAAGGGAGGAAGAAGAGAGTCCTGACAATGAGGAAGGAAACAAAAATTATAAAACATGGCTATAAAGACTCAAAACAGAATAGCCTAAT
Organism: Cacajao melanocephalus; assembly: GCA_963573385.1. Lineage (NCBI taxonomy): Eukaryota > Metazoa > Chordata > Mammalia > Primates > Pitheciidae > Cacajao > Cacajao melanocephalus. The sequence goes on from CAUYLG010004079.1 coordinate 17,940, forward strand.
CAGAATTTTAGTATAGGGATAAACAGTTGCACCATGTTCAAAACTACTGACGGCATTCACGTAGCATGTAATCATTATTTTTATAAACATGTCGAGGTAATACAGTATAATATTTAACAGTTCAAGGCTCTATAGTTGAACCGCCCAGAATTCACAGTAACATTCAGCTACTCACAATTCATGTGACCTCAAGAAAATTAACATCATTTTACTTCCTTGGGGATAACTCACTTACTCCTCAGTCTAACATTTAACTTGTGCGTGATAAGGAAATAAGATAATTTACATAGAATGTTCAGCTAAGTGTCAAGTTTTTTGGAAAAACCACCATCATCTTGCAAGAGTTACTAAAAGAATGTTAAATTAAGTTTGGTGTATACTTTCCAAGAGAGAAGAAAATTAATTGAAATATATCCTAGCTGGGCACAGTAGCTCACACCTGTAATCTCAGCATTGTAGGAGGCCGAGGCAGAAGGACTTCTTGAAACCAGGTGTTTGAGACCAGCCTCAGCAACAAAGAGGGACCCTGTCTCTACAAAAAAAAAAAAAAAAAGATTAGCCAGGCGTGGTAGTACATAGCTACAGTGCCAACTACTCAGGAGGTTCAGGTGGGAGAATCACTTGGGCCTGGGAGTTTAAGCCTGCAGTGAGTTATGATTGTGCTACTGCAATCCAGTCTGGGCCACAGAGTGAAACCATGTCTATACCTAAAAGAATAAATATTTCCATCTAAGAGGCTTGCCATTAAAAGGGTCTTGGCACTTACTGGGTTTTACTCTAATGGTTTGGAATTTTAAAATATGAATTCATCTTTTAACCTAATAAAAACAAATGTTATTTTTTAAGTGAAAGGAATATACGAAGACCAGGATTAATATTTGAGTATATCTGCCAAACAAGGTGAAGAAAAAACAAATCTTTGGTCTAGAGGTTTGTTTATTCTGTTTCCCCTTAAAGTTAGCATCTAAAGACCAGGACTAAATCAAAGATACTAGACTTGACATATGGCTTGTTTACATTTCCTGTATGATAAACTACTCAAGTCAATATAAACTGTAGTCAAGATCACACTCAAGAACTAACTTGTACACAATATATAATAAGTAAAAGAATAAATTATCTCCTCCACACAGAGGTGATGTAACTGAGATTACGTAAGATTTTCTAGGGGGAAAAAGGTGCTCTTTCAAACGTCAGATGTCAAAACAAACAGAGTAGGCCAGGGGGATATGTCAGAGCAAGTTAACATAAAACAGAAAGAAACTTAATTGAATATTTTTCTTTTAACCTTTATCCTCCAAAAGTCCGAAGTCATATGACATGCCAATTGTCAATCACATATTACATCTCCTTGTGTAAAATCTGGGTAGAAGTCAATGACCACAGGCCCAGAATGACAATGAAATAAAGATATGGGAATTGGCTTTTTCAAAAATCAAGTTTAATATGAGACATTATTTTAAATGCACTATACAGCAATTGTTTTACAAATTGCCCTGCTGAATTTGAATATGATATGGAAAAGACCTGTTCTATATTTGAAATGAAGATATTCCTTAATTATGCAAATGTCCATATATCATAAAAAGGGAAAGTCTGTAATACTACCACTTATGTTAATTCTAAAATATTAATCTGGCCTATGAGTCCTGGTGTTTTAATTATTCTAATTTAATGAGGTGTCAAAAAGAAAAAAACACGTTTCCATGTGCATAGATGTATCAAACATTCATTTTTCAACAAAGAGGCCAAGACCACTCAATGAAGAAAGGAAAATCTTTCTAACAATAATGCCAGGATAATTAGATACCCACATGTTAAGAAATGAACTTACAGGGTCTTACTTCATAATCATACACAAAAATTAACCTAAAATTTCCAAACTAAAACCATAAAATTTCTAAAAACAAAAAACACCATAGGAGAACATGTTCACGATCTCAGATTAAGCTGGGTTCTCAGATATGATACCAAAACCATGACTCCTAAAAGAAAAACTTGACAAACTGAACTTCATCAAAATTTTAAACTTCTACATTCCAAAAGACATCAAGAAATAAAAAGATAAGCCACAGACTAAAAGAAAACATATTAAAATCACCTATCTTTATAAAGATCTTTTATTCAGAATATATAAAGAATTCATACAACTCATCAAGCAGATAGCCCAGTTTTAAAGTGGGCAAAACATATGAAGTGACACTTCACTAAAGAAGATACACAAATATCTAGTAAGCATATAACAAGGTGTTAAACATCATTAGCAATCAGGAAAAATGCAAGTTAAAACCACAATGAAATGCCACTTTACATACATTAGTATGGCTACTAGAAAATGAAAAAGTAACAGAAAAATAAGTCTTGGGAGGATATGGAGAAATCAGAGCCCTTATACAATACTGGTGGAAATGCAGAATAGTACAGCTGCTATGGAAAACAATCTGGCATTTCCTCAAAAGGTTAAACATAGAGTGACTATATGATCCCCCGCATTCCAGTGCTAGGTATATGCCAAAAAGAACTGAAACCTATGTACCTTAACATATAAAAATATGTATGTTCACACTATATAAAACATGTTAACATAAAAACCTGTACACGAATGTTCACAGTAGCATTATTCATAATAGCCAAACAATCCAAATGTCCATCTGAATGAATAAACAAAGTACGCAATATCTATACAACAGAATCTTATTCAGCCAAAAAAAAAAAGAAAAGAATGAAGTACTAATTCATATTAAAACATGGATGAACCTTGAAACCATTACGGTGAAAGAACCCAGTCACAAAAAGCCACACAGTTTACAATTCTATGTATTGAAATATCCAGAAATGGCACATTTAGGGGAATCAGGAAGCAGATCAGTGGTTGCCTAGGGTTGGGAGTGGAGATTAACTGCAAACAGATACAAAGAAATTTGTAGAAATAATGGAAATGTTCTAAAACTGGATTGAAGTGATGGCTATACAACTTTATAAATTTACTAAAAATCAGTGAATTGTACAACTACAGTGAGTGAATTTTATGGTACATAAATTACACTTCAATAAACTTGCTTAACAAAAAAAGATATACAAAGTATTTTGTTTCAAATAACAACAACAACAAAAATCATTCCCTTATCTCTGTTGTAACATTACCTATTTGGGATTCTGAGTAACTCATTTAATCCTACAACAAACTAACAAGTAGAATTCTATTATTATCTTCATATCTCTAACCAGGGAAGTGAGACACAGAGATTAAGTAATATGTTATTCAGCTGTTAAATGGGATGACCAGAATTAGAACTCCTATTTATCTGATTTTAAATAATAAAAATTGATAGGCACTTCATTTGCTTATAAAATGCAAAAGTATTTTCTCTAGGGATCAATTTTTTAAATTCTGAGGTTTTAAAGTAAATAAATTCTTTAGACACCAAAAAGATCACAAATATTTGGGTAGTGAGGTAGAAAGAACACATCATTCAAGTCAGAAGAACTGGGTTGATGAACCTTAGGTGAAAATGAGAGAACTAAACTACAGTATCTTTAAAGGCCCTCTCAAATTTTGTTCCACAAAATGAAATGTCTTCCAAGGAAAATTGAGAAATTTTTCACCACTGGTTCTCCATAGTTTTAGTAATTTAGTCACTAGAGCAATCATTTCCTCTCTCTTAATTTTTTATATTTAGAGGTAATGCTCTTTATCTGGCTCTCTCTTTTTTTACTAGTCATTTACAGTAAACCTCTACTCTTTAAATACAAATTAACAATGACAAAATTCAACTGAAATGATGTACAATTCTCCTGATCAGAGACTGAGGGGGAAATATATCTATGGGCTATGGGAGTATATGTATGAAAAGTCTAGATTCTAGAATAAGTTTGGAGAAAACAAAAACAAATGTACTAAAGGTGATCTTTTAAAAATCACCACTAGAGGAATACATCTCCAGTCTAAAACTAACGAAGTTATAAAATGTAACGTTCACTTCATTTTCTTGGTAAGCCTTGAGTTTTCTTTCTATCAGGTAATTCTCTCAAATACAAGGTTTCAAAAAAGGCTCTTCCCAGATAATTTATCCCTGAAAATTTAAAAATCAGAGAAAATGCTATCAATGATAAAGGAATGATGTATTATGATTACTTACTATAAAAAATGGCAAAGAAAGAGTTAATGCTTTTCTTGCTATTCTCACAGGAAAAAAGTGAATTGCAATTACCATTTCCTTGTGCCTTTAAATGCTTCTATTTCAGAATAGAAAATATTTTTTCCTGCTGCCTTATTTTTAACAGGCTATGTATTTCTCTAAAACTCAAGAATAATTTGAAGCCAAGAGAAAACACTGAACTTAATATACCATCATTAAGTACTAGATAATAACAAATATTAGAAGGAATGCTACTTAAAAACCAGGAATAACCTTTGATAAGTCTCCGTCTTCAAACCACTGTGACACATTCGACACATTCTGGAAATATTAAAATTAATCATTATAGGTTGAGTCAACTCAACCTATAGTTTGTGGGTCACAATATGACTGAGGCAAAAGAAGCTACAAAATGAAGGACAAAGAATCAGACAGCAATCCTACCTTAAGTATCTCAGAAAGAAAGACAGTATTAATCTAGCTGCTCTAAGTGGGTGTTTGGTTCCCTTGTGCTGAAGGCCAGGCCTCAAACCACTGACTGAGTCAGTTTTACTCAGAGAAGTCATGAGGCAGCAGACTGGACATGACAGCATGGTATGTAATGAATGACACACCCTGTTTGTGAGCACAAACCTGAAGCATTAGAACAATGTTGTTAAAAGTCATTTACAGGAATTGAATGAATGTCCCTGCTCCCTTCTTATCTTCCCACTCCCCATCATCTCCCATGGAATATGAAGAACAACTTCCAAACAGCAGTGCAAGTAGGAATCTGAAAAGGGCAGCTAGGTTGTAAAATGTACTCACTCTTCAGCTTTCCCACATTTTTATTTAAATAGATTTCAGAAATAAGTGAGAGAATTTTAATAAACTATTCAGTGTAACTACCTGTGCATGGTTAAAAGTGTTTTTTAAAAGATAATGACTGAAAGAATGGTGTTTCTTTAAATCTTACTCATGTAGAGTGCAAATGCAGAGTGCACAGCCCATCCCAGCTGCTCAGTATTATGCAACAATATGGCCAGAGTGTAGAATCCCGATTATGCCAGTCAGGATTGCCTTGCTATGCCAACCTAGTCAAATAAATAGATGAATATTTCTACTTATAGCATTTATTTACTGTCTACAACCTTAAAACATATACATTATATATCTTTACATGCGTTTGAGACTTGTCATCGCAACTAGACAACAGGCTATTTGAGGGCAGGAACCATGTCTTCTGCCTTCTGGTATTAAGTATAGGCTAATAACACAGGTTCCAGAGCCATATCAACAGGTTTCAAATCCAAACTCTGCCACCAGCTTTGTGACCTTAGCCAAGATACTTATACTCCCTATGTCTCAGTTTTCTTATTTGCAAAATAGAGGTAACAGCATATGACTGTTGTAAAAATTATACAATAATAAGTTCCAAGTACCTAAAAAGTGTCTGGTACATAGTAAGCATTATAAAATATCAGTTATTATAACTATCTGTATCCCTATAATGCCGAGCACCAACCTTTGATCCTTAGGTAGGTGTCCAAGTATCTGCCAACTGGCCAAAAATATGTACGACTGTATCAGCAATATAATTTCTCTCACTGTCACCACATAATTTATGAAAAATGAATTCTGCTATTCTAGAATATCTTCTTTAATTCTTCAAGATGTTTCATGTAAATAGTCTAAACTGTAGGATTATATATCCCTACTTTTCAATCTAGTTGAAAAGGAACTGAAAGACAGCAAAACAAATTCTTCACCTGTTTGTTCTTCATCTGTTTGACAGTCCCAGCTACTAAGTGTGAGAAAGCAGGAAGCCTTCTCAATATAATTTTAAGCTGCTTAGAATATCACATCAATTATCAGAATACAGGAAAGTATACTGTTATTCTTCTGAAAAATAATTAAGCTCTTAATTTCAATAGCAAAAAATAAAATACTGTGATTGTAAGCATTTTGAGGCCCTCAATAGAAGCAGATGCTGGCACTGCATTTCCTGAACAGCATGAAGAATGCTGGGACAATTAAACTTTTCTTTGTAAACTACCCAGCGTCAGGTATTCCTTTATATCAACGTAAAATGGACTAATATAGTAAGCATACATTCTATGTTGCATATGAAGAGATGCCATTCCAATGTCCTAGAAAATAATTTAGTGAAAGAAATTTTAAATAAGTAGCAAAATATATTCTCAACAATCACCACCAGTCAGATACTTCAATTTCTCCTAAAATATAAAGCAAATATGATATGAAATGTAAAACATTTACTAAACATATGCCACAGGAATTGGCCGAAACGTTGCATATTTGCTAGAAGAAATAAGATTGAAGGAAGCATTTTGAGTGACCAGAACTTCCTTAACATACTTTTTCTAATTGATGTTTGGGCATTAATTCTCCCAGGATATTTCTATGAATGCCAATTTGTGAGAACCTAAAAAGGATAGGAGATAATTTCTCAAAGTCTGAGATATAACATTTTCAAATCCAAGTTTTTTACCTCACTAAAACACTTCTTTGATGCTGAATTAATATAAAAAAAAGCTCATGGAGAAAGCTGAAATATTTCCACATTTTAAAAGTTAACCCATTTTAATAAAGCTGATTAAAAAAGTATTGTTTCTTTTAAAAAACCAAACCAACTGATAGAGGCTGGTCATAAAATTGGAGTCTCTCCCAAAAGGAAGGCAGGGCAATTCTGAAAGAGAGGCTGTTGTCTCATATCATATATGTCTAATAGGTTATCATACATAAAATACAAATATTTTCTTATTAAAAATCTTACTAAAGCTGTTGAAAGAAAACTTATGTTTAATCAAAATATATTTGCAAAATAAACATCCTAATAAAAGAGTAACCTAATGGTAAAAAACCACAACTTACTAAGCTACTTGTTTATGAAAATATTGGCCTCTTGTCCACTAAACTCTTATCCATAGAGAATATGGACTGCAAACTAAACTATATTTTAGAAAACATTTTTCTAAGTCAGAGTTTCTCAACCTAGGCACTCTTAATATTTAGGACAGGTTAAGTCTTTGTTATGAGGGCACCATGCACTGCAGAACCTTTAGCAGTACTCTGGCCTCCACCCACAGGATACCAGTGGTTACCCTCTCCCAACTCCAGTTGAGACAACAAAAAAGGTCTGCAGACTTTGTCAAATATCCCCTGGAGGGAAAAATCCCCTTAGTCCAAGAACTACCACTCTAAGGATTAAACAGCTTTGACAGAACTTCAAACTCTCTCCTATTCTCTCTACATAAAATTTAATAAAAATTAGCTACCACTTCTTCCAGTGATTTTCCAATTTCATGCCCAAAGCCCTTGAGTTCCTAGGAAATGCCTCAGGAACACCTATGAGGTGTGTAAGGTCTACTTTCATTTTCTGGAGTTCTAGGTATTTCCTTTGGGTGGGGGAGAAGTTTGGAAATCCTGACATAGATAAGTATGTCACTAATAGCGTATTTTGGGCCAGGCAAGACGGCTCACGTCTATAACAGCAACACTTTGGAAGGCCGAAGCAAGAGAATCACTTGAGCTCAGGAGTTCAAGACCAGACTAGGCAACATGACAAAACCCCACCTCTATAACAAATACAAAAATTAGCAGGGCATCATGGTATGCACCTGTAGTCCCATCTACTCATAGGCTGAGGCAGGAGGATCAATTGAGCCCAAGAGGTTAAGGCTATAGTGAGCCATGATTGCACCACTGAATTCCAGCCTGGGTGACAGAAAAAATAACAACAAAAATATTACATTTTATACAACATTGAATTTAAACCTCACATTTTTTTCTGTCCTTTCTCTTTATTTTTTAATTCACGACCAATTTCAGAAAACATCTGGAAGAGCTCTAGGAGAAGAGGACAGTAAAATGGGGACCACAAGGCAAGTTTGAACATGTAGCTTATCTATATTTCCGTAGCTCAACAGGAACTGTAAATGTGTTTTTAGAAGCATTACAGTACTTTCTACTTTGATTAAACAAAAATTAGATGTTCAAAGCCCTGAATTACAAAATTCAAAGCCAAGTTTCCTCCTCAGGAGAAACTAATAAATGAAATAAATGATGTAATTATGTGCTAGCTTTGTTTTAAACCTCCAAATTCATTCGATTCATAAACTGAAAACGGATACTCTTGCTCTCCCCTGCCTTCAAAGATCTCATAATTTAATCATCTTAAACAGAAAAGCAATACGTATAACATGTTGAATGTTCTAAGTCAGGAGATCTCAACTTTTAAGGTACATCCAAATTACCTGGGTGCTTGTTAAATACAATTCGTAGGCAGTTCCCAGATACTTTGATTGGTGAGAGATGGGGGGAAAAAAAAGAGTCTGAGGATATGAATTTTTAACAAGCATTCCAGGTGAGTTTTACATAGATGATCTGAAAGACTCATTTTATAAGACACTGGTTAATATGCTGAATTTGGCACACACATTATATAGTATTATGAAATTCTAGCCTTTTCTATCTGTATACTATACCATACTTGGTATTACCACTAGTCTCTAGTCAACTTATCTAAGATCTAAAAATAAATTTTAAATACTATACAATTAAAATCACCGAGAGTAGTGTGTGAGCAAAAAAATGGAAAGTAAATATTACAGATTCATTTTACGATGAATAGCTTGGCTATAAAATTTGACAAATCCAAACCATTCATCTTTCCCTTGTGAAAAAAAACTGTATTTATCCCAGCTATAATTTTATATATTACAAGGCATTCCAGAAAGACAAAAACTTTACTGCTTATGAAAATCCTAGCTCCTTGATAAAGGTTTTCATGCACCACAAACATACTTGGCTCTAACAAACAGTAAGTACAGTCAGTTCATGAATCAGTCTTTTTTTTTTTCCTGGATACACATTAGGTTGATGTGCTAGGATGCAAACAGATAAATGACTTCTTGTGTCATTTCTGAAATCCAGTCCTTATTACTGCATTCCTACTATAGTCTGAACACCTGAAAATACTTCAGCAAAGGGCCATGTCAATTTCATCTTCCCCATTTCTAACCCAAACACAGTCAAAGCAGACAGCATCATTTTCTTTTTGACTTAATGTGTATCCCCAAACACTCAATTTTTTCCACTCCAATGTTGACTTTATAAGACACATGAACAATCCCATACTTGTCATATTTTTTCTTATACCAGACAACAGTCAGACCAGTGACAAAGCATACTGATGGTTTTACATTTCACTTAACATTCTAAACTGATTTTAATGTACATTTCATGAATCTCAGGCTGGTGGTACATTCAGTCATTGATTTATTTGAGCAGTAACAACAAGAGTCAGCTCCATGGATTCCATGCTCCTTTGAAAAGACTCAGCATGTCCTTTGTTTTCAAGATACAGAACACCATAAATAAAAACGAGGCAGTCTAACAATGACTTGGTCCTAGAGCCAGGCTGAACTCTTAAAGAGCCTCCAAAAAAAAAAAAAAAAAAAACCAGAAAAGAGTTATCAGGAAGATGTCAGTGAAAAATGGCAAAGGAAAAAAGTAGGGATAGATTTTTGTTTATTTGTTCCTGTTTTGTTTTAAGCTATACATAGAGTAACATGAAAGAAACACAGAGAGGTTCAGGGTTGGGGGAAAAGAGTGTAACAACAAATGGATCAGGCATGGTGGCTCATGCCTGTAATCCCAGCATTTTGGAAGGTTAGGAAATTTGAGACCAGCGTGGCCAACATGGCAAAACCCCAGCTCTACTAAAAATACAAAACTTAGCCAGGCACAGTGGTGCGCACCTGTAATCCGAGCTACTCAGAAGGCTGAGGCAGGAGAACCACTTGAACCCAGGAGACGGAGGCTGCAGTGAGCCAAGATTGCACCACTGCACTCCAGCCTGGGCAACAGAGCAAGACTCCAAGTCCCCCCATCCTGCACCAAAAAAGAAAACAACAAAAGATGAAGAGAAAGCAGAAATCCTTGATTTCTATTCGAAGAGAGGTAGAGAAGTCAAACACTGGATTAGTCTCTAACTGAGCAAATCACAAACTATTTTAGCCTCAGTTTCTTCATCTATATATAACCCTGTATATCGCATAAAGTTGCTATGAGGAACATTGAGGAAAATGTATATCATGCATGTCCAAATAATACATAAATACAAGTTTCTAATATCTTAGTGAACAAAATACATGTTTAAAGGAAACATTAAGATAAAACTGGAACAAGAGATAAGAAAATTTATTCACGAAACCCCTGAAGGTGATCTTATAAAAAGAAAATGTTGCACCAATTTTCATAAAGCAGTTGGGGTAGATTTCAGAAGCCTGAAACCAATAAGTCTGATGATACCTGGAAAAACTTGAAAATGTATTATGAAAACTTGAGGAAAAGGAAATTACTGGGCCCCTGTAATGGATTCTCTAAAACAGGGGTCCCCAAACTCTGGTTCCTGTTAGGAACCGGGCCACACAGGAGGGGATGGCCAGCAGGCGAGCAAGCAGAAGCGAAGCTTCATCTGTATTTACAGCTGTTTCCCATGGCTCACATTACCGCCTGAGCTCCACCTCCTGTCAGATCAGCAGCAGCATTAGATTCTCATAGGAGCACCAACCCTAATGTGAACCTCATATGCAAAATATCTAGGTTGTGTGCCCTTTATGAGAATCTAACGCCTGATGATCTGAGGTGGAGCTAAGGTAGTAAGGCTAGCGCTGGGGAGTGGCTACAAATACAGGCTAACATTAGCAGAGACGTTTGACTGCACAGAGACCATAATAAATCAACTGCTTGCAGACTCATATCAAAATCCTACCAGTGAATGGCAAGTGACAATTAAGCTGCATCTCGTGGCAGGCTTTGTAGTGGCAGTGAGTTGATGTACTTCAATTGTACAGCTGCATCTGGTAGCAGGCTTTAAGTCAGAATCCAACACTTATTTTAGTCTGCGTGTGGCCCGTCATTATTTTATTTACCACTTCCCTCCGCACCTCTTTCCTGCAGTGTGCACTTGTCTCAGTCACAGTTTTGGTAAGCCTAACCATAGCCAAAATGAGTAAAAAATAAACATTCCTGGAGAGCTTCTTTGAAAATGGGAAAAGACCCAATGGTGAAACAGCAGGAGACTATAAGACTGCCAACAAAAAGAAATCTGCACTTAAAAGAAAATACGAAGAGTCCTGCTTAAATTACAAGTTCATTTCAACAGGTGACTCACATTCTCCAAGCCACTTTGTATCATATTTGGTGACTGGCTATCAAACAAAGCCGTGAAACCTTCAAAACTGCTTTGCCACATGGAGACCAAGTGCCCTGCATTAAAAGACAAGCCTTTGGAGGTTTTCAAAAGAAAAAAATGTGACTATCAAGTACAGATGCAATTATTGAAGGCCACCGTTTCATCAAATGTGTCTGCACTGAGAGAGCATCATTCTTAGTAGCTAACGGCATTGCTAAAGCTGAGAAACCCTTTACTACTGATGAAGAGTTGATCCTGTCTGCTGCTAAGGACAATTGTTGCGAACTTTTAGGAGAGGCTGCAGTTCAAAGGGTGGCACGTGTTCCTCTTTTGGCTAGCACCATAACTAGACGAATTGATGAAATAGCAGAAGATACTGAGGCACAACTGTTAGAGAGGATTAATGAGTCACCATGGTACACAATCCAGATTGACAAGTCTACTGATATTGACAACAAGGCAACTGTGCTTATTTTTGTGCTATAATATGTTTTTCAGGAGGATATGCATGGAAATGTTACATGCACTTCTGTTGCCAACCAACACCACAGCTGCAGAACTATTCAAGTCTTTGAATGATTACGTATCAGAAAAACTGAACTGGTCATTTTGTGTTGGTATATGCAAGGATGGAGTGGCTGCCATGACTGGATAGCTTTCTGGTTTCACTACTTGGGTCAAAGAGGTCACTTCTGAATGTAGAGTCTATGCACTGTGCCATCCATAGAGAAATGCTGGCTAGCTGAAAAATGTCACCTGAACTTAACTTTTGCAGGACGTGATTAAAATTATCAACCACATTAAAGTATATGCCCTTATCACATCTGTTCACGCAGCCCTATGAGGAGATGGATGCAGAACACATGCGTCTTCTTATACATAGAAGTGAGATGGCTTTCTAAAGGTAGATTCCTGGCCAGAGTTTTTGAGTTATGAGAGCTGCTCCAGAGATTTCTCTTAGAAAAACAGTTACCAGTGGCAGCATATTTCAGTGACACACAATGGGTCACAAAACTTGCTCACTTGGCCGGGCACAGTGGCTCATGCCTGTAATCCCAGCACTTTGGGAGGCCGAGACGGGTGAGGTCAGGAATTCGAGACCAGCCTGGCCAACATGGTGAAACCTTGTCTCTGCTAAAAACACAAAAATCAGCTGGGCATGGTGGCAGGCACCTGTAATCCCAGCTACTTGGGAGGCGAGACAGAAGAATCACTTGAACCGGGAGTCGGAGGTTGCAGTGAGCTGAGATGGCACCATTGCACTGCAGCCTGGGCAACAAGAGCAAAACTCCATCTCAAAAAAAAGAAAAAAAAACTTGCTCACTTGTGTGACATATTCTACCTGCTCAACAAACTCAATCTGTCATTTCGGGAGACAATGACAACTGTGTTCAAGTCAGCAGATAAAATGGCTACATTCAAAGCCAAACTGGAATTATGGGGGCAAGGAGTGAACACTGGGACTTCTGAAATGTTTCAAACATTAGCAGAGATTTTGAAAGAGACTAAGCTAGGGCCTTCTTTCTCTCAGCTGGTGCATGATTACCTATCTCAGCTTTCAAAAGAATTTAAGCATTACCTCCCAACCACAAAAGACCCCCGAACTGGGAAGGAATAGATCCACAACCCATTTATGAATAAGCCAGGTGAATTGACTTTGCCCATGCTAGAACAGGATCAACTGCTTGAGACAGGAAATGACGGTGGCCTTAAAAGTATGTTTGAGACAACTTCAAATTTCCATTCCTCTTGATTAAAATCAAGGTAGAATATTCTGAGATTGTCACAAAAGCTCTGAAAAGCCTGGTTCCATTTCTAACTTCCTATCTTTGTGAAGCAGGGTTTTCTGCAGTGACAGCAACCAAAACCAGATTACAGACCAGACAGAACATACACAACATACTTTGTGTGTCAATGTCTCCCCTCACCCCCAGATGAGACTGTCTAGTTGCAGGACAACAAGCTCAGGGCTTCCACTGATTCTACATTATGGTGAGTTGTATAATTATTTCATTATATATTACAATGTAATAATAACAGAAATGTCCCCACCCATCCCCTCCCCATCCATGGATGGGAGGTTTCTTCCATGAAACCAGTCCCTGGTGCCAAAAAGACTAGGAACCACTGCTAAAACAAGTTGAAAGAACATGAAAGAATGTATATACTTTTTTTGAGAAAGAGTCTTGCTCCTATCACCTAGGCTGGAGTACAATGGCGCAAGCTCAGCTAACTGCAACCTCCACCTCCCAGGTTCAAGTGAGTCTCCTGCCTCAACCTCCCAAGTAGCTGGGATTATAGGCGCCTGTCACCATGTCCAGCTAATTTTTTGTATTTAGTAGAGATGGGGTTTCACCATGTTGGCCAGACTGGTCTCGAATTTCCTGACTTCAGGTTATCTACCCATCTTGGCAGTGCTGGGATTACAGGTGTGAGCCACCATGCTTGGCCAAGAATATTATTATATTCCATCTTAAGTCTATTTGGGCTACTATAACAAAATACCTTAGACTGCATAATTTACAAATAATAGAAATTTATTTCTCACATTTCTGGAGGCCTGGAAGTCCAAGATCAAGGCCCCAGTAGATTCAGTGTCTGGTGAAGGTTCGCTTTCTGCTTCATGGATGGTGCCTCCTGCTGCATTCTCACATGGCAGAAAAGTCCAAACAGCTAGCTCCCTTGCACCCCTTTTATAAGGGCACTAATCCCATTCATAAGGATTAAGTCACACTCATGACTTAATCACCTCCTAAAGGTCCCACCTCTTAACACTATCACGTTGGTGATTAACTTTCAACATATGAATTTGGGAGGGACACTAGCATTCAGACCACAGCATATTCCAAATCCTAATTGTGCTTTATTTATAAGATCACACTATTTCCTTCATTAAAAGTACATTTTAAACATAAGTAAATCTATTTCAAAATGCATCTTTACTTCAAAGACAAATTAAAAATCTGTTTTAAAGTCAAATATTAAAACATCATAAAATGCTTAAACAGAATGGTTAGGGTTGAGTTCATTTTAGAAACTGAACCTGATTCAGATGCTAGCCCCAAAAGCTACTCAGGTTAAATCATAAAAAAAAAAAATTACTATTTACAACAGTATCAATTACTTTATTACTCAAATGCTTCCAGCTAACTCTATTAGAGAAAGTATAGCGAATATTTCGATTTTTATAAACACAAAATAGCCTCATTCCAACATCTTAATAAGTGTTCTTCAATATATGGCGTAAATCTATAAATTAAGAACAATACCTTTCTTATCCATCTAACAGGTCTGTTATGAAAACAATGAGATAAATTATGTATGAATGTTTTGAGCAGTTATTAGGCCCTATAAAAGTCTTGGGCATTATTTAAGTTTATGTTTAGCTCTTCATTTTCAGACTGATAAATCAAAAATTAAAAAATTAATGATCTATTTTAAGAAACTTCGTGCAAACATTCATATTTAACTGAAGTAGTTCCCCCTTCCTTTTTTTTTTTTTTAAAAAAAAGGTGATGTTTAATAATGGTTAATGATCTAAATAATGGAATCCTAAGAAATCTTCCTACCATTATACTACTCAAGTGATTCTTCTTATTTATAGATACCTCGATGCACATAAGAGTCCTGATTACTGAACTGGGTATACTCTTTCATAGACTACCCACCTCCATAAGGCTATGGCACGTGTTCATTAAAGAAACCATTACTTTTAGTTGTGAACTATTAAAATGAATAAAGCTCCCTTTCAATCAGCAGTTTCTACTACAATAAAGAAAATAAAACATACATATGAATAAGAATACGACAAGTTAGATGACAATAAAAAACTCCATAATAGAAATGTAAACAAAGTTTAACAGAAATTCAGAAAAGGCAAAGGTTATTTCTAGCCATGAGGGAATAGCAAGCAAAGAGATGTCAAGAAAGACTTCAAGGAAGTTCTATTTGTGCTGGGTACTAACAGATGAATAGGATTTTAAAACATCCTTAAATAAAATACATATTCCCCTAGAAGAAAAATGCTTCCAGTTCAGGGGAAAAAAAACTCTCAGTAAATAGTACCAACATCCTTCTAGTTTTCATTCACCATTAAACCAAAAGTTACCCTTCACACATCTCTCTATCTCTCCCCATATCTGCCTGCCCCCATATCCATTCCTCATCAAGTCTTATTAACTTCCAAAATATTTTTCGAATTCTGTCCACTTCTCTTTTCTCTACCATCTCCCTAGCCCAAATTACCACCATGTTTTACCCAGTCTACAGAGCAGCCTTCTGGCTGATCTCCCTGTTCCACAGGAATCTATTTTCTACACCAAAACCAGACTGGTCTTTTTGAAAACAAAGATGCTAGGCATCACCTTCCAGACCCAAATCTTTGGTATGGGTATTTCTCTAGCCTTATATTATCCCATGTAACCTCTTACCATCTATGTTCCACTCTCTATTCAGAGTTCCTCAAACTTGCCATGCTGGCTAATACCAGAACCTCTGCACGTGCTATCCCCTTCATCCGGAAAACTCACCCACTACTAACTCACACTACCTAGTTAACTCCTATGCACCCTTTTGGTCTTAGTACAAATAACACTTCCTCAAGAAGGTCTTCCCTACTCTCCCACACTAAATTAGATCTCCCAACACAAATAAATAAAATTGATAAACCAGACTGATTGGGGAAAAACAGTGAAGACATAAACTAACAATATCAGGAATGAAAGAGATAATATCATTAAGGATTCTAAAGACATTAAAAAGATGAGAAAACATTATGAACAATTTTAATACATTTGACAACCTAGACAAGATGGACACATTCCTTCAAAAACACAAACAATAAAAATAGGAGGAAACAACTTTAATAGAGGAGATCTATATTTTTTAACAAACAAAAAACAAAAAAAACTAAGGCTATCATCATACTTAAATGGCAAATGACTGAATGCCTTTTACCTGCAATCAGGCTGATAGCAAGGATGTCTATTCTCACCACTTCTATTAAACATTACACTGGAAGTTCTAGCCAATGTAATCAAGCAAGAAATAAAAGGCATCCTGACTGCGAAAAGAAGAAGCAATCTTTGTTTGCAGACAACATGATCCTCCATTTAGAAAAGCCAATGGAGGGCTGGGCGCAGTGGCTCATGCCTGTAATCTTAGCACTTTGGGAGGCCAAGGTGGGTGGATCACAAGATCAGGAGTTTGAGACCAGACTGGCCAACATGGTGAAACTCCATCTCTACTAAAAAATACAAAAATTAGCTGGGTATGGTGGCTTGTGCCCGTAATCCCAGCTACTTGGAAGGCTGAGGTAAGAGAATTGCTTGAACGGGGACCCGGGAGGCAGAGGTTGCAGTAAGCCGAGATCGAGACACTGCACTCCAGCCTGGGCTACAGAGTGAGACTCCAACTCAAAAAAAAAAAGAAAAAAGGAAAAGCCAATGGAATCCACACACAAAAAAAACAAAAAATCAAACACACACACACACACACACACACACACACACACACACGAAATAAGTGACTTTAGCAAGGTTGCAGGGTACACAATAAAAATGTAAAAATCTATTGTATGCCTCAATACTAGCAACAAATAATTGGAAATTAATATTTTTAAACCATACATTTACAATATTATCAAAAATTATGAAATACTTAAGGGTAAATCCAACAAAAGATGTACTGAAATCTTTGTACTAAGAAATCAAAGATAAACCACATAGAGAAATGTATTGCGCTCCCAGAATGAATGGCAGTATTGTTAAGATAGTAAGTCTCCCCAAAATCGATCTATAGATTTAAGACAATCCCAATCAAAATCTTGCAGGCTTTTTTTCTGTAAAATTGACAACGTGATTCTAAAATTCCCAGCCAGGTGTGGTGGCTCACAGCTATAATCCCAACACGTTTGGAGGGCAAGATGGGGGTATGACTTGATGCCAGTAGTTTCAGACCAGCCTGGGCCAACACGGCAAGATTCTGTCTCTAAACACACACACACACACACACACACACTCACGAGCACGCACACACACATACATACATACATACAAAATCAGCCTGGTATGGTGGTGCACACCTGCAGTCCTCGCTACTCAGGGGTCTAAGGTGAGAAGATTGCTTCTTGAGCCCAGGAGTTCAAAGCTACAGTGAGTTATGATCACACCACTGAGCTCCAGCCTGGGTGCAGAACAAGACCTGTGGGAATAGAAATGATCTAGAGTTGTCAAAGTAACTTTGAAAAAAAAATCAAGATTGTATTTCTCACCTCAATTTATTATTAATCTATAGTAATCAAAATAGTATGCCTGTAAGTCAAGACAGACAACAGACCAATGGAACAGAATTGTCCAGATATAAACCCACATATATATTTCATTTTCAACAAAGACACCAAGGCACCTCAAGGCCAAAAGGACAGTCTTTTCAGCAAACATTGCTGCAACAATTAGATATCCATTGAAAAAAGAATTTAAATTCTTATTCTGTACCATACACAAAAAATACAATCAAAATGGATCATAGGACAAAAATTATAAAACTTTTCAAGAAAAAATTAGAAGAAATCTTTGTGAAATTGGGCTAGACAATGTACTTCTGCTTAAATAAAATAGCAAAGGTACAATGCATGAAAGCAAAAGAAAATATGGATAAATCAACCTCATCAAAATTAAGAATTTTAATTCTCTGAAAGGTATTTTTAAGAGAATAAGACCAGCCACAGAATGAGAAAAAATAATTATAGATCACACATCTAACAAATGACATATCCAAAATATATGAGGAATTCATACAATAAATAAGACAAAATCAATTTAAAAATAGACAAAAGAGGCCGGGTGCGGTGGCTCACTCTTGTAATTTCAGCACTTTGGGAGGCTGAGGCAGGCAGATTACCTGAAGTCAGGAGTTCAAGACCAGCCTGATCAACATGGTGACATCCCGTCTCTACAAAAATACAAAAATTAGCCAGACATGCTGGTGGGTGCCTGTAATCTCAGCTACTCAGGAGGCTGAGGCAGGAGAATCGCTTGAACCCAGGAGGCAGAGGTGGCAGTGAGCTGAGATTGTGACATAGCACTCTAGTCTGGGTGACAGAGCGAGACCCAATATCAAAATAAAATAGACAAAAGATTGAACATTTTACTAAAGATATATGAATATCCAATAAGCATATGAAAAGATACTCAACATCGTTAGTCATTAAGGAAATGCAAATTGAAACCACAATGGCTATCACTGCACACCTTTTGAAATTGCTAAAATTAAATATTGATGAGGATGTAGAAATGGAATTTACACACACTACTGGTAGGAAAACGTGGAAATGGAACCTACATACGCTGCTAGTAGGGAAATGTGATAATGGAACCTAGCACACACTGCTAGTGGGAAAATGGTACAACCACTTAGGAAATCAATTTAGCAGTATCTTAAAATACTTAAAAAACAAGGCCAGGTGTGCTGGTTCATGCATGTAATCCCAGCACTTTGAGAGGCTGAGGCAGGAGGATCCCTTGAGCCCAGGAGTTTGAGATCAGCCTGGGCAACATGGCAAAACCCTGTCTCTACAAAAATAATTAGCAACGTGTGGTGGTGTGTGCAAAGACTAGTACACAAACATTCACAAAAACTTTATCTGTCATAGTAAAAAACTAAAAATAACCCAAATGTTTATCAAAAGGTGAACTGGCAAATAATGATAGAATATCAATGGGATACTATAAGCAATACAAAGGAATTAACTATTGATACATGCATCAATATGGATGAATCTCAAAATATGCTGAACAAAGCCAAACAAAAAATTAGTATATATCATACGATTCCATTTATAGTTGGCCTTCCATAAATTCACATCCATGGACTGAACCAACTGCAAATCAAAAATATTCAGTTAAAAAAAATACAACTATAAAAAATGCAGAATACAAATTTTAAAAAACAATACAGTATTGCCAGGTACAGTGGTTTAATCCTGTCATCCCAGTAAATCCCAAATTTGGTAGGCTGAAACAGATGGATTGCCTGAGCTCAGAAGCTGGAGACCAGCCTGGGCAACATGGTGAAAAATTAGCCAGGCATGGTAGTGTGTGCCTGCCTTAGTCCCAGCTACTCAGGAGGCTGAGGCATGATAATAGCTTGAACCTGGAAGGTGGAGGTGGTAGTGAGCCAGGATCATGCCACTGCACTCACCTGGGCAACAGGGCAAGACTGTCTCAAAAAATACATATATATATGTAGTATAAAAACTATTCACATAGGATTTACATTGTATTAGGTATTTTATGTAATCTAGGGATGGTTTAAAGTATACAAGAGGATAAGCCTAAACTATATGAAAATAGTATGCCATTTTATTGATGGAACTTGAGCATCTGAGGATTTTAGTATCTGTTGGGATCCTGGAACCAATCCCCTGGTAAATACTGAGGGATGAATGTACATAAAATTCTTGAAAATCCAAACTAATCTATAAAGATAGAAAGCAGATTAATAGTCATCTAGTGTTAGGATAGAGAAAGGGGGAAATTACAAAGGGATGCAAAGAAACTTTTTAGATAAAATAAGTTATCATTTCCTTGATTATGGTAATGGTTTCATGGTTACTTACCTATTTCAGACACATCAAATTACACTTTAAAGATGTGTAGTCTGTTGTATCAGTTACGCTACTGAAATCTGGTTTTTGTTTGTTTGTTTTAGAGATGGTATCTCGCTCTGTAGCTCAGGCTGAAGTGCAGAAGCATGATTACAGTTCACTGTAGACTTGAACTCCTGGGCTCAAGCAATCCTCCTGCTTCAGCCTCCCAAGCAGCTAGTACTACAAGTTCAGGCCATAACACTCGGCTAATTTTTTTATTTTTTGTAGAGACAGGTTCTCACTATGTTGCCCAGGCCAGTCTCTAACTCCTGGCCTCAAGAGATTCTCCTGCCTTAGCCTCCCAATATACTAGGATTACAGACAGTGAACCAACCATTCCTAGCCTAAATCTGGTTTCTAAAAAGATACATGAATTGGTTAGAATGAAATACTATGACTCACTTCCCATTGCTGAATTGGCCAAAACAGAATCACAGATTTTTAAGAACTGCAACCTATTCGTAAGAAATGAAGTTAAATTTCAAAACTGATTCACAGTTTTGTGTGTATGAATCATGCTTTAAGTTTCTAAGTCCTTGAAATATAAACCCTGGGATATAAATTATGAATTATAAAGCATATTTACCGTAAGTATAGTCAGGCTCAAGAGGAACCTAGAGAAAGAGAACTAGGCTCACTAAGAGCCCACAGTGTTCCCGAGCTTTTAGAAAAGAACATGTTAAGTACAGCAGCATGCACCTATAATCCCAGCTACCCGGGAGGCTGAGGCAGGAGAATTGCTTGACCTCAGGAGTTTAAGAATGGGCTGGGCAACACAGCAAGACCCTCATCTAGGGAAAAAAAAAATTGTGAATTCTGTCAATGTCCTAAAATATCTCCTGTAGGGCCAACCTCTGAACAATGTTTTGTCTAACCTCATTGAGTGAAAGTGAATTCTCTTTCCTAGAATTACTAATATTAAAGTAGAAGCCACTTGAATAAATCCTGGAGTAAATAAAGCTATGTCCTAGATGAATACAACTCGTGGTCCTTAAGATTGTGTGGTTAACTATCAGTAGTCTCACTGGCCTGATCAAACATAAGTAATAGGTCTAGAAAGGCATGCTTTTATAGAAAAAAAAAGTTCACATTTTATATTACTGCTAAAAATACATGGATTTTAGAGAGCTAACAGACTTTGTTTAACCTTTTTTAAACATAGAACTATTCAAATGGCTCACCCACATAGAGCTTCTTTATTTACAGTTAATAAAACTTGTACTACTTGATGAAGACATTCTGTAAAATCATGACATTCAGCCGGGAGCAGTGGCTCATGCCTGTAATTCCAGCACTTTGAAGGCTGAGATGGGCAGATCACAAGGTCAGGAGTCGAGACCAGCCTGACCAACATGGTGAAATCCTGTAAAAATACAAAAATTAGTCAGGTGTGGTGGCACGTGCCTGTAATCCCAGCTACTCAGGAGGCTGAGGGAGGAGAATTACTTGAACCTGGGAGGCAGAAGTTGCAGTGAGCCAAGATTGTGCCATTGCACTCCAGCCTGGGCAAGGGAGCGAGACTCCATCTCAAAAAAAAAAAAAAATCATGACATTCAAAACATATCAAGCATAACAAATGTCATTATTTTATAGTCATGGTACTAGTATAAACTCGTAAGTAAACCACAGGATTGGGATACAAATGAACAAACATGATACTGAATACTTTTTATAGTAACTATTTGTGTTTTTTATTTGTAAGAAGTCAAATTATATAGTGGTTAAAAGCATAGATTTGAGAGGAATTGCCTAGATTCAAATCCCACATCGGCCACTTGCTTTCTGTATAATGTTGGACGAGTTCCTCTACATCTTTATGCCTCCAATTCCTCATCTATAAAATGAGAAAAAAATAGTATTTACCTGATAGGGTAGATATAAAGATTAAATAAGTTAGCAGGCATAAAGCACTTAGAACTGTGCCAGGCTCACAGTAAACACTTAAGTTTTCTCATTATCATCATGTTCATGACTGCCACAGTTACAAGAGTTAAGACTAATATGTAGAATAATTAACACCATCAGTTACCATCTAAAAAATACAAATATATCTACTAAGAATTCATGCAAAAAAAGGACTTGAATAGACATTTCTCCAAAGAAGATATACAAATGGCCAATAACCAATAAAAAGATGCTCAATATCATTAATCATTATGGAACTACAAATAAAAACCATAATGAGATATCACTTCACACCTGCTAGGATGGTTAAATCAAAAATGACTAATAAATGTTGGCAAGGAAGTAAAGTAATTGGAACCCTTGTGCATTGCTGGTAAGGATGTAAAAGGGTACATACAGCTGCTGTACCAAAACAGTTTGGCAGTTTCTCAAAAGGCTAAACATAGAACAACCATATACCCAGCATGTCCACCCCTAGGCATATAAGAATGGAAAGCAGAGATGCAAACAGATATTTGTATACCAAAGCTCACAGCAACATTATTCAAAACAGACAAAATGTGGAAACAACCCAAATGTCCACCAAGAGATAAATGGATAAAAAGTGTAGTTTATATGTAGTTTATACACACAATAGAATATTTACTTAGCCATGAAAAATGAAATTTTGATATATGTTACAAGAATGGACCTCGAAGCCATTATGCTTAGCAAATAAGTCAGACACGGGAGGAAAAATGTATGATTTCATCTATATGAGTTACCTAGAATAGGCAAATTCATGGAGACAGAAAGAATAGAGGTTACCAGCTGCTAAAAAGAGAGGAAAGGGAGAGTCACTGTTTAATGGGAAGTTTGAGGATCATGAAAACGTTTGGGGTGTAGGTAGTGGTGATGGTTCTGTAACATCGTGAATGTATTTAATGTCAATAAATTGTACACTTATGAAAGGTTAAAATGAAAGTTTGCTATATTTACCATAATAAAAAAAAAAAAGAACACAAAGTAATTTATTAGTTACTCGATCTAGCATGCTCACTTTTATTCCTGCAGTTCACCAAAGAACTCAATATCTGTTATCCACATGGGTCTCAAAGAGGCAGAGAAGATAGGATAAGACATACTGTTAAATTCTAAGATAACTTTAAAAAGCACAAAAATGCTTGTGATATATTTTAACACAAATATGTTAAATTTAAAACAGTAACTGAACTTCAATAATAGAAACAGGGTAATCTTTCAAAAATAACTACTAGATTGGGACTCAAACAGTAATCATCTCACTTCACCAAGAATCTTTAGGAGTCACTAACTTTTTCACAATTGATAAAATGGAGAAATGACTTAGCACGTTTAATAAATTTGCTGGAAGGAAAAAAAAAGCAAAGTCCTTCAAGACTGTAGAGAAAAAGCAACTCTGTAAAAACATATCATTTCATACAATATGCTCACAGGTAAACAGAATAATATTACTGGATATACACGGGGAAAATCATTACTTCTAGTCAAGCTACAGGAAAAGATGATCAGCCAATACATACTACAAAGCCAAGCCTCTCTCAAAGTGACACTGGCATGACAATCTAGGTATAGACCAAAACTACAACCTAAAAGGCAAATAACTGCAAATGTTCTCTTAACTTATTTTGGTTGAACTTGCAAAAGAATGACTGAAGACCTTCTGACCTGAACAAAACAGGAAGAAATGTGACTACATCTGGAGTGTCTATTTTAATAGGAACCAACATATGATTCTGCTCTCTCTTAACCATGTTATAAAGCTAGATTCAAAAACAGGAATATAAATTTTAATTTCTATAAAAAGGAAAACTATTATGAAGTCTTTATGAAACTAGAAAACATTAAAAGCAAAGTCATTGTTTTAGACATTACAACATATCTTTTGTTAGTAGGTAGCTACCGTACTGACCATCTTATTTAAGGACCATACAATGATACAGAGTAATTACCAACCACTTGGACAAAGAGCAGCCATTTCAAAATAGGAACATGCAATAGAAAGGCCTTGGGTTTCTTCACTCAGAGTAATTCTTGAAATTTACAAATACACATAAAGTTGTACACAGTCAAGCCTAAAACAACCATGGAGGGAAATCTGTAATTGTGGATACGCTATACTTCAGCACAAACTGGAACATGAAAATATAGATTACAGCCAGGCAAAGAGATGTTTTATGCTGTCAGTTACTACCCTGGAGATAGTATAAATGCTATCGTTTCTGGAAAATTATTATATAAAATATGAAAGTAAAGAACTGAAAAACAATTAAGAATAATCTTCACCTTTTCAGTGTATCCCTCAGAGCAACAGTTACAGATTAACTCCTAAAAATAATGTTGTCATCTACAGTGATTTCATGTTTCCATGAACTAATTTAGTAAAATACTTTAAAACTACAATTGATTTTTACTGAGTTCAAAAAGAAAATGTGGCTGAGTGCAGCAGCTGACACCTATAAATAATCACAGCACCTTGGGAGGCTGAGGCAGAGGATTCCTTGAGCTCAGGAGTTTGAAACCAGCCTGGGCAACTAGTGAGACCTCATCTCTACAAAAAGTAAACAAATAATTAGCTGGGTGCAGTGGTACACACCTGAAGTACCAGCTACTTGGTAAGAGGTGGGAGGATCCCTTGAGCCTGGGAAGTCCAGGCTACAGTGAGCCAAGATAGTGCCACTGGATTCCAGCTGAGTAACAGAACAAGACACTGTCTCAAATAAAACAACCCAAAAAACAAAAAGTGAATGGGTCTAGTAATTTCAGACACTTCAAAAACTGACAAAAATATTGCCATACTTTCCCATTATATCATATCCTTCATATGTCTTCATTATTTTGTACTTATTTATGGAGCAAGATATTTGCATATCATATCCTGCCAAATTTAACTTTAAACAAAATTTTCTACAAACCTCCAGAGTACTAACTGGATAAAGGATTATTTTTTCACTTCACTTTCAAACTACTCTTAAGTCACTGTTAAAAATTAAACAGTTTGTTCTTTTTCTAAGTTTGCTCCTTTCTGGCCTAGCAAGACAAGCTTATGCTTACGTGTTACATGCTAAACAGCTAACTGGTAAAAGAAACTCTGGTTAACTTTGTTAATGGTCTATATAAAATATGATTTTTTTCCAGAGTCTAATTCCTATTCCTGCCATTGTTTTTTTCTGTAGAAAAGATTTTAAATTACTTTAGTCATTAACATTAGTTCTTGTTGCCATTACTTGGATTTGGCTTTGTTTAACATTATGATAAACTTGCCTCAGTACAGACCTAAATTAATCCTATGCTATAAAACTGAGTCATTAACACAGTATTATATAAGACATACAACTCGATCACTCATCCAGGTAAAACTAAATGAAACTATATTCAAATCATGTTAAAAAGAACTTTCATGAATGTCAACTCCTTCTAGCTAAGATAAAAGTTACCAACTGTGTGCTTCTTGGAATACCTAAAACATGTGTCTGCCTCAAGTTATTTCAGTTGGAGAGTCTGACGTAATATAAATAAGACCATCGTCATGGATTTGACCTTTAGCAGACCAATTGCTTTGAGTCTATACTCCTGCCCTTCCCTCATTCACTTGGAAATAAGCCATTAATCAAAAGGCATGGCATTTGAACAACTAAGTTTCTGAAGACAGTCTTAAAGGCATAAGGACTCAGGGCATTTAATATGTGCTAGGCAACGTTTAAGGTATTATACAAAATTTATGTGAAAAAGATTTTAATACATTTAATACATTGAAAGTAGCAACATAGCAGAACTTAAAATTATGACCCATATTTCACATACTAGAGGCAGGAATTACTTTCCAGGAAGGTTTCACCAATTTGGTACTAAGTCTCAGGCCTTTAAAAACATTTCATACTCTTCTAGGAATTCAGCATAAGGAAACATTCAGAAGTTTGGTTCAAAGACTTGTGCACAAACACAAATCAGTAAAGTGTTAACATTTTTGAAAAATGTTAACATCTAAAATAGAATAATGGCTAAATAACATAAGTCATTAAAAATTATGTTTACATATTATAAAGTCTCAATAATAAAGCTATGTGATACTGGCACATGAACAGAATAGAAAATAATCTTGAAATAAACCAAATATAAATGGCAATCTTGCATAGAATAAAGAAATCTTAAAAAGTGGGAAAAAGTTGGATTCTTCAACAAATCATGGTAGGACAACTGGAAAGCCATCTTTTAAAAAAAGAAATTTGATCCATGTCTCATATTTAATACCAGACTGGATCAAAGATTTGAATGTAAAAAATAAAACCAAAGAAATACTAGATAAACCATGAGAGAACTACTGCAGAATAGGAAAGTCCATTCTTTTTTTGTCCCCCAAGGGTACTTAGGTATTTAGAGTATATAAAGGGGGAAAGG
Organism: Cacajao melanocephalus; assembly: GCA_963573385.1. Classification (NCBI taxonomy): domain Eukaryota; kingdom Metazoa; phylum Chordata; class Mammalia; order Primates; family Pitheciidae; genus Cacajao; species Cacajao melanocephalus. Next base: position 44,248 of record CAUYLG010004079.1, read on the forward strand.
AATGGGCTTTCCTGTTCTGAGGTTATAAAATAAAGGTTCAGAGAATTCCCAGGAAAGGCCATTCTAACCATGACATAAAACCAAAAAACCATAAAAGAAAAAACCTGATACATTCAATGGTATAAGAATCATTTCTTCACAGGGGTGGGGGGAATACCATAAGAAAAATGAAAAGACAAATGAAAATGCTGGCAACTGTTGCAGATAAGGGGTTCTTTAATTAAATACTAAGAGTTCCCTAGTATGCTTTGCTTAATATACTAACAGTTCCTACAAATCACTAAGAAAAAGATCCAAGAACCCAATAAAAATGGACAAAAGGTATGTACAGTTCAGAGAAAAGGCTGCATTTAAAATCTCTTAAAATGAAAAGATGTTCAATCACACTTAATGTAAGAGATATAAACAAATTAAAATTAAATTAATTTTTACCTTTTTTTACCTTTCAAATTGTCTAAATCAAAATTTCTTGATAATTCACTGTGTACGGGGAGATAGGCACTCTCATATATTGCGGGTGAAGTGCAGATAGGTAGGGCAATTTGGCAGTATCTTTCAAAATTACAAATACACATACCTTTGACCTAGCAATTCTATGAATTTTTCTTACGGATATACTCATACACAAACAAAATGGCTTAGACTCAAGATTATTCATTGTGCAATCGCTTGTACTAGCAAAACGTAGGGAATAATTAAATGAATTATGATTAATTCAGGCATTATGCAGCGATAAAAAGAATGAGGAACCACCTTACAAAATGAAAGGAAAATATAGCTGAGGTACATTAATAAGTGAGGGGCAGAGGGGGAAGGAGGAAGAAGTCTCAAAGCACAGATAAAAATCAATCCTAATGGGTTATCATATGAGTAAAAATAGAAAAAAAAATGCATATATGCAGTAAAAACCTATGTTACCACTTCAGATATAAAGCAATTTACTGGCTAGAGACCCCCAAAACTCATGGCCAACTTCATTTGCAGGTTTGTTCTGGTCATTTCACTAACCTCACAGAAATATAACCCTGAATTTTTTGTAAACTATATTTCTCAGACCCCACTTACGGCAGGATTTGTACATATTTATCTATCTATACATTCGCTTCTATGCACATGGAATGGGTATGGGAAGATACATAACAATTTCAAGTATTTATTGATTGGGCAGAGGGACAGTCCCTGCCAGATGGCAAGTTGTAGGGGCAGGGAGGAAGGGTGAGAGAGATCTCATGGAATATCTTTATATACACGTTGAATTTTGGAACAAAGGAATATATTACCTATTTTTTAAAATAAATTAAAATATATTTGAAAAACATTTGTTAGGTTTTAATAACATGAGAAAATATACTTAAGAGAAAAAAGTAGGATGTAAAATATATTCAGTATGATACCAAGTATGTATTAATACAAAAAAATCTGTACACAAAAAAGACTGGAATAAAACACAATAAAATATTAAAAGAATTGTTATCTCAGCCAGGGGTGGTGGCACACTCCTTTAGTCCCAGCTATTCAACAGGATTAGGTGGAAGGATCCCTTGACCCCAGGCAATGGAGATAATGTGAGCTATGACTGCACCACTGCACTCCAACCTGGGCAACAGAATGAGACTCTGTCTCTAAAACATAATAATAATTTTTTTAAAATAATAGTTATCACTAAGAGGTGGAATTACAAATGATTTTAATTTTGGCTTTTCCTAAAATTCTAATTCTTTATGTTAAGAACAAATTATATTCATAATCAGAAAAAGGGTATTAATTTTTAATGATAGGAATCAGAGGTTAGAAATTCAAGTGGAAAGTACAAAGTTATTAGGTATTATTGAGGGTTCTAAGCATCATACATCATATTCAAATTTCCTTCAGACATCACTTCCAATCACAGCACCAAAAAAACATATGGATAAAGAGCTTAGGAACACATATGAAAAAAATCTCATCTGTCCTCTGGTCTAACTCCTAAGGATTATTATGAGATTATTCTCATCCTCCTACTTTACGGATGTTTTGTCCATTTTTGTTTTCTGTTACCTAGGTAATGGTACCTCCAGCATTTCTCTTAAGACTGTAAAACTAACAATCTGGTATTTCTCACTGTCGAGTTTTCCTGACCTTGAGCTTTGAGAGGCCATCTCCCCAAGGGAAAGCAGTAAGTTCTAGAAGCTAAATCAGAAGGCTAAGGAATCTGAGGTTAAGAGTTCCAATCCTGACCAACTGTAGAATTTGTCTCCAATTTGGGGAATAAGCTAAACTTCCTGAGCCAGTTTCTTTAATGAGAAAATCTAAAGGACTGCTTTGAAAACTATCAAAGACTACTGACTTTAAGGTTTCATTTTAACTTTTCAGACTATTCTTCTGAATTCTGGTTTCTTATCTATGTTGAATATTTTCCCCTCACTAAATTTTCACTCTCCCAATCGATATCTGTAAGTATTATCAATCCCTTAGACTCAGGAATGGAGGTAACGGGTACTTTTAGAAAGTCTGCTACAAGTAACACAATGTGAACAGAACTCGAGCAACATTGAAGGTAATTTATGGAGGGGTAAAAATAAAATCAGGATCTAAATTGAACCCTTATGAACAGAGCCAACAAAGACAATTATTTGATATTACTAACGCCTGGTAAGGGAAGGTAAAATTCAGACTTCTCATATCTGAACCCAGCTGTAGAGATAAGGAAAATGATAACTTCTGTATTATAGTCCAGTAAATGAAATCTGGTATATACCTTCAAGGGTTCAATTTTTATTTCTTCTGTTTACTTTATACTCAGTAACACCACCATACTGGACCTCAAGACTTCTCTTTTCCCTTCTACTTGTGTATCACACTACCTCCTGATGGCTGCCCTCTCATTATAAATTAAATTACATGAAATTTGCAAAAGGGTTTTCTACCTACTAGCCTTAAAAAGTACTCGACAGGCCAGGCACGGTGGCTCACGCCTGTAATCCCAGCACATTGGGAGGCCGAGGTGGGCAGATCACAAGGTCAAGAGATGGAGACAATCCTGACCAACATAGTGAAACCCACCTCTACTAAAAATACAAAAATTAGCTGGGCGTGGTGGCGTGCGCCTGTAGTCCCAGCTACTCGGAAGGCTGAAGCAGGAGAATTACTTGAACCCAGGAGGCAGATGTTGCAGTAAGCCAAGATCGCATCACTGCACTCCAGCCTAGCAACAGAGCAATACTCTGTCTCCAAAAAAGAAAAAAGAAAAAAAAAAAAAAAAAGAAGTACTTGACAGCCTTTGGGAAGAAAGGTGTTTTTTACAAACATTAGACAGCAGTTATTTGATTAATCGGCATCCCAAAGCGCTGGGATTACAAGTGTGAGCCACTGTGCCCAGCTCAGCTTGTCAAGCACTTTTTAAGGTTAGTAAATAGAAAGAGTGAAGCAATTTCAGTAGCTTCACTCAAATCACACTTAGCACACTTCGAACTCCTCCTGCTGGTTAACAAGACCAAACAACTCTAGTTAGTTAAAAGTTTTTCCAATAGGGAGAGACAAGGGAGCAAACAGCTGAAGTTTTTCTGAATTAACTGTCATTAGTTGAATGCTTTTTTGTGGTTCACCTACTTAAAAGGTGATCAAATCACTTTGTGCTACTGAAGAGAGCCACTGCAAAGAACAATTACATAAACCGTCTATTGCAACTTACTGCATCCTTCCTTCCAATGAAACAAAGGATCAGAAACCACTACCTTGCCATTATTTCCTTAGTAATCTTGGTAAAGTCTACCATGTATGTGAATCTCTTTTGTTTTTCTTAGCAAACCACAGAAATTTCATTCAATATAGGAGGACACAACTGTACATCTTTTTTTTTTTTTTTTTGAGACTGAGTCCCGCTCTGTTGCCCAGGCTAGAGTGCAGTGGCACAATCTCAACTAGCTGCGACCTCTGCGACCCGGGTTCAAGCAATTCTCGTGCCTCAGCATCCCAAATAGCTGGGACTCTAGGCATGTACCACCACGCCCTGCTAATTTTTTTTTTTTTTTTTGTATTTTCAGTAGCGATGAAGTTTCACCATGTTGGCCAGGCTGGTCTCGAACTCCTGACCTCGGATGATCCTCCCACCTTGGCCTCCTAAAGTGCCGGAATTAAGGGCATGAGCCACTGCGCCATGTGTTCAGGCTGGGCGTGGTGGCTCATGTCTATAATCCCAGCACTTTGGGAGGCAAGGTGGGTATCACTTCAGGTCAAGAGTTCAAGACCAGCTTAGCCAACATGGTAAAACACGTCGCTACTGAAAAACACAAAAATCAGCTGGGCGCAGTGGCAGGTGCCTGTAATCCCAGCTACTTGGCAGGCTAAGGTAGGAGAATCACTTGAACCCAGGAGGCGGAGGTTTCAGTGAGCTGGATTGCACCACTGTACTTCAGCCTGGGAGACAGAGCAAGATTCCGTCTCAAAAAAAAAAAAAAGTGTTCAGTAAATGTTATTATCTGAAAAAGATAAACGTGATCCATACAAACTATTCTCGAACAGGGGTGTTCTAGAACTTCATATTATTTATGTCCAAAGATGTGTTCAGATCCTCAATTCCATATCTGCAACTCCTAAATCAAAAAAGCTCTGAAAAGCAAAAGATTTTATGTAACTTTTCTGGCAGTAAATTCTGACCTGCACTGACACAAGGCTATTTATAGTCTTTATGCTACTTGGTATGAATGTTCTTTTTTTTTTTTTTTTTTTTTTGAAACAGAGTCTCACTCTTGTCGCCCAGGCTGGAGTGAAATGGCGCAATCTCGGCTCACTGCAATCTCCGGCTCACTGCAATCTCCGCCTCCTGGGTTCAAGCGAGTCTCCTGCCTCAGCTTCCCAAATAGCTGGGACTATAGGTGCATCCTACCATGCCTGGCTGGGCTACTTTTTTGTACTTTTAGTAGAAACGGGGTTTCACCATGTTGGCCAGACTGGTCTCGAACTCTTGACCTCAAGTGATCCACCCACCTCAGCCTCCCACAGTGCTGGGATTACAGGCGTGAGCCACCACTGCCAGCTTATTCATTTGTTTAACTGCAGAAATATTAGCATGACTGTCTAGTCCAAACGGTTTTGGAAAAGAGACTGTGGTTGTATAATTCTATTTCTCAAAAATATTTTCATTGTTTGAAAATCAAATAGCGATAAACCAACATGATAGAGGGTAGAAAAATACTAAGATGTTATAAATGAACTATCATCTATGAACATTAATAGAGCACACAATTTAAATAAGACATACAAATTTTCTCTCAAAAGAAGAAAAAAGGGGGCTATTTAAAATAAACAGTATATGCCTAGGCATTCTTAGAAGTTCTCTCTGATTTCAATGAAAAACTGTCTACTCTTAACGTGTTTTAAATGTATTTGGAAATCATTGGAAACTAGTATGTCAGCATTCAAAGCCTATGCCATATCCTAAATATTGAACTCAAGCTTAAGATTCCAAAAATTTCTAAAATATGACTACTCAGGTGTAAAGATTCACTTAACAGTACCTGAAAAAGTTAAAACACTAAGTAACATGAACATGTTTGGGGATGTATTTTATACACATTCACTGATCTTCTAGGAATCAGTTAGCTAAGTGCACAAAAGTTTTTGTCTGATTGAACAATTTCATTCATCTACACATTATTACAAAACAGGGTGCATATTTAAGACATGTAAGAATGAGTAATTCACTAAGAATATTCACAGTTACAGTTAATTACATTAAGAACATTCTGTAGAAGGCCAGTGAGTTAGTCATTTCTAGTTCATACTGGACCCAAATAAAACAACTTCCTGGACTTGTTACTAGTTTCAACATTTTAAATAAATTTAGAGACATACCCTCTAGAAATGTAATTTTTAAAAAGCTCATCCTTTGTCTTAATTGGTGAGGCATAAGCAATATCATATAACACAACCAGATAAGATTTCTGCCTCGTCAGATCATATTCAATTCATGAATATGAACTTTTTATGAATTCTTACCAAATTCCCACTGCCACATTTCTGGAATTATAATGAAGTATGATTAATGCCCTTTTTCTTCTGTTTGATTAAATAGTACTAGCATTTAGAAGTTTTCAATCAGGTCTCTATGTTACCAATAAACAATAACCTGTATACAAGCTTAATGGTAATAAGGTTGATGCTATTCATTTTATTAACAGAATATTTTACCTAATTCATTCTGATAATATCAAAAGTTAAAAGTACAAGATTTCTTGTTGATCCCTTTCTTGTGCTGATTATATGTCCCTTCTAACTCTCCAAGAGCATATTTGAGCACATACTTGCAAGCCTGTCATACTGATGAGTGCAGAGTTCCACCGCAGGCAGTCCTAGAGATTGGGATCTTAAATTTCTCCCAGTGTCCTACACTCCCCCATCCATTCATGGTAAAGTATTTAATTTTAATGTTCTCATTGTTTACCAGAAAGCACAGACAGTGAGGCTGGATTTGCCACTCTCGTTTCCTTTCGCTATGCTGCTGAGCTTTTTCAGCCAATTGACTTGGCTTTCAGGCTATAAATATCTGAAAAATGTTCTGCATTTGATGCTCTTGGATTCTGTATCCATATTTAGCTGTTTGTGGCATGCCTTTGTTTAAGCTACTCTACCACCCATACAATCAGTCAGGTTGAGTGAGATCTGAATGGTCAAAGGACAAACGGATCAACATTCAACAGACATTGACTTACTATGAGCAAGGTACCAATCTGGCAGACAAGTTGACAATGAAAGGGGTGGCAAGACAGGTATACAAAGATAAACAAGGCTCCCTGATGTCAAAAATTGTATAGTCTTGACAAGACATGGGCACAACTTATATATAATACTGGAATCAAACAAATGAAACATTTTACAACTAAAAGAAAATGAAGATTAGGAAAGACAGCATATTTTCTCTCAGCTATGTGCATTAGTTTGTGCTCTAAATATAGATCCACCTATTATAAAGCTCTCAACATATTCCAGAAAAGTTTTCCAAATCATGGCAATACACAAAATTCTTGAGTATATGCATTATGACAATATATACATATAAACATACATACACAATATATATGTATTATCAACCAAGGAGCCAAACCTGTCAACGACAAACTCAAAATAGTGCCCAGTCTTCAAATTTTGTGAGGCAAACCAATAAAATATTGTTTCTAAAAGTTCCCCTTTAAGATACTCTTTGGGGGGTTACTTCTGTTGTTTGTTCCCATCATGATTTCAAACAAAAGTATACTGCAGGAGATGTAAACTGCACTTAATATAGCTCCTTATTACCCTATCTTTAGAACCCACATGGCTATTTTAGGTTAGGTCTCAAAACTGGATGAGCTAGACCTAAGAACATCCCCATACTCTTCTTCCTATCTTGTGAAAACATTCCAAATAAATAAACATCTGCCTTCAGTATACCTTCTTTCAAAACTCAGTTCGCTGACCTTTTGATAAAACTGCTCCCCAGAATCCCCTGACAATCATCATTTAAATGCATTAACTTAAGGGCTTGGTTAACACCTGGCCCCAAGAGCCAAGATAAAAGACTGTAGGCCAACCTGTAGGTAAAACAATGGACTAAGCAACAGAATTAGACAACTTTAAAGCTAAAAGGGACCACAGATACCAATTACTCCAGATTCCACTTTTATGCAGAAACCTAGGGACCATAAGTTAAAAACTACTTGCTCAGAGTTACACAACCAATTTGTGGCAAAGCCACAATGAAAACCAGGTTCTCCATCCCCAGTTGTGTATTCTAGGTTTCTAGTTGTATACTCTAGATTCCCAATTTGTAGATTTCCCTAAAACATGTTAGACTACAATCACAAAGTCTCTTTAAATTGTGAGAAGAACCTAGATGATACAAGACAATGAAGGTTTTGAACACACAGACAAGTAACAAGAAAAACAAAATTAGTATATTCTCAAAATTGTTTTTCTACATTCTATTATTTTTATTTCAAACTTTTTACTTCAAAATTTTCAAACATACACCCTGTTCATACAATAGGCAACTTAAAACTAGCAAGGACATAGCCAAGAGTCATTCCAATCGTTCTGAAATATTTACATCAAACTAAGATAACAAAGTAGTATCCAGGATGAGCTGCCTCAGAGGAAGGAAAGTAGCAATACTAAACAACAAATAAAAGCAACTTCTGCTTAACTGATAGAGAAGAAAAAGTTGCAATGCAGTGGAAAGTCTGCAGCTGGTCACAGAAATGCAGGCAGAAATGCACACACATATACATACCATGCATACATTTCTGTGATGCCTGATATGAAGTCTTGAAATCAACTGAACTACACAGAAAGAAAACTTCTAAGTCATGATGACTCTTGAACAATAAACATATACCCTGTTCAGAAGGATGAAAGAAAAAAAAACCACAATGGTACTTGCGCGATCTCTCTCTCTCTCTCTCTCTCTCTCTCTCTCTCTCTCTCACACACACACACACACACACACACACAATATACAATATGTATTTCACAAATCAAACCCTAGGAATGGACTACAAAACAACATATATTTATAGACCTTTATGTCCTTACAAAGAACGATAGTTAACACTAGGTCCAGAGAACTCAGAGAGTTTTGAACACTGAAATACCGAATTATCATATAGTCTTAGAATAGCATGGCCCTATTTCTAACATACACAAAAAAACAGTATGCCAAGGAAATGTGTAAGGAGAGGAAGATGATAGAATGGCAAAACGTTGTAACTACAATATACTGTAATTCATATGCACTTTCAGATTCTCATCAACCTTTGTTACAAATGACCAGCTAAGTGGGATTAGCAGGCAGACAGAAAATCAGGCACCAAAGTTTTTAATCTAATTTGCTAAGAACTGGGTGACCTTGCGTCGTCCCATTCCTTTAAGTCTTCCGGTAGGTAGAGTAACATCAAGAAACACCCAGCAAAATACAAAGTGGTACATAAATAAATCCTTAAGATCTGCTTATAAGAAGAATTGTTGGATTTTTATGATTAAAAAGGCCCCTAGTGAAGATTTAATCCAATCCACTCACTTTACAGGTCAGGAATCACAGGCCAAAAATGTGACTTCGATCTGCCCCAAATCACACAGCCATTTAGTGGTAGAACTGAGGCAAGAACTTAGATCTCTGGACTCCTAGTTCTATGATCTTTCTAACAGAAAAAAAAACAACATAATGTACTTGATCACTACAGGCTTAGATGCACATGACCGCAGGATAACATCTTAACATTGTGTTTGATCCCAGGTGCTTCAAATTTGCCATCTTATACTCAGCCACATTACTAATGTCTTTTGTAGTCACGTGAGCTAGGCGACAAACATCTTGCCATTTCAATATTTTGGAAAGCCACAGCTCAGTCCTGAATGCAGGCTATAAATCCTTAAGCTATGAGTTTTCAAAACCAGCATGGTTTTAGTGCTGCCACAAGGCTCACCCTAATAGAATCTCATCATTCAGTTTTAATTAAAGAGGTGGTTACCAGGAATGCAGAAAGGGAAAGTTTTAGTGTGTTCATCACTTTTAACCTGCTGAGTGGCAACCCAGTCACTTTACAACGAGACTCCGAAACAATAGTGCAATCTGAAACAATCCACACCCGTTGGAATAAGTGGTTGCTTTTAGAGAGAGTGAGGTTCAGGAAGAGGTTATAGATTAGTCTGCTCCCACCAAATACATAGTTTGGATTTTTTTTTCACTCATTGGCTTATCCTCTGCTTTTTCATAATATCTTGGTTTCCAGTCTTGCCTCACTCAACAAGAGAAAGACGAAAACCCATTCACTTGGTTTCATGGTGTTTTCCATCATATCTTCCTGAAGATTGACTGCCCGGCAGTTCTCTTGAAGTAACCGCCTAAGAATTACGTCTTGGATAGCCCAACTCCCGCATTAAACCTACTGCAGGTGTCTGAAGAGGTCCAAAGACCATACTGAGTTACATCACTGCCCAAGTGGTAGTCTGAAGAAACTTGTCAGAAATGCACAACCAGAACAAAAATGGATGTGGGAAACTGACCCAGCACGGATAAGGACTGGGAATGAGCCTGAGACTTACGGAATGAATTTCAACCCAAGCAAAAATAGGAAACACCAGCCTCTAAGACGGCCTGCGGTCCTTACCGTACACCCGGACCCAGCTCTGTTGCTGGCACACGGACTCCAGAAGGATCCGATCCAACATGCCACCGGCCACGGCTCCACTGACTGGGACAACCGCGTCCAGTTCCTCCGGGGGCAGTGGCGAGTCGGACTCCAACGCCGGGAACATCTCCGGCCAGGACAGCGCCTCCGCGGCTCCTCCGGACGACGGAGAGAGCTCCATGGTGCCCAGGAGGGGACGACGCGGCGGCAGCGGGGCGGGCGGGTGCGCGAGTCCGCGCCCTGCCTGCGGGAAGGGGAGGAGGAGAGCGCGCAGCGAAGGCAGGGACCCGAGCGGCAGCCGGCGCGGACGCCTCTCACCTCCTTCCCCGTCGCCCACTGCCCGAGGCTCAGGCGCTGCAGCCCACCTGAAGCCAGCAGGCGGGACCCAGGCCGGGAGGAGGATCCAGCGTGACCCCGACCAGGGGTGGGTCCGGGCTCAGGTGTGTGTGGGTCCCTCCCGGGAGAGGAAGCACAAGAACCCGGGAGGTGAGGCTGGCCCTCCCGCTCCCTTGGAGCCGCTTTCTTCAGCCCCGCCGGCGTCTCTCGCGGTCGGACCAGGCTCGGGCTGGGGATGGAGCGGGGCCGGGCAGGGCTGGGCTTGGGGGCGTCGCCGCCAGGGGCCGCCCCCTCTGACCGGCTCCCGCCGCCGCCGCCGCCGCCGCCTCTGAAGCTCCGAGTGCCCGTTCCCTCAGCCTGAGGAAGGGTAGGGGGCGGTGGCCCAGGGTTCTAGCCCGCCAGTCCTCGGCCCCCACTTCTGGAATGAGCCGGCCCGCCCCCTAACTCTCAGGCCACCGCTCCGGCCGCAGCTCTGGCTCCGGCTCCGCGGCGGATCCCACAAACCCGGCAGCCGCGGCGGTGGCGGCGGCAGGCGGCATCCCAGGGTGATAGGCTGAAGCAATCGAGGACCGAGAGCCCGGCCGCGTGTGCACTCGAGTAACGAAGCGAGGGAGGGACTGCGCAGAAGACAGGAAAAGTCGGACACCGAATTATTCATCCGGCCTGTCCCGCCTACTTTCCAAATACCCTCCCCGGGAGCGCCGGGTATTGAGCGGTCCCGGTCTCTGTTGCTCAAAGTAAAGACCGTTTGAGAAGGCGGGGAGGAAAAGGGGTGCGGGAAATTTAAACAGAAAAGGTAGTAGCTTCCCTTAATTATCACACCTTTCCTGTTTGTTTCTTTCTTTATGGGCCAATGTTTCTTTCTTATTGGACGAAGAGATCGAAGAAGCTGCTTTATCTTGCAGTCACCCAAGGGGGAACGCCTTTTTCCTTCCCAGAGTGGAGCGGCAGTGGGTCTGGGATTCTGGGATATGCACAGGGTCCGCCCTCCGCGCCCTGTCCGCGCTGAAGCTGAACTTGCCATTGCTTTACAACAGCATGGTGAAGAAGTGTGGTGTGGATGGATGGACGGGCCTCTCAGGCACGTGAAATGTTCAAAAGCCCAGTATTAACCAAACACGTTTCTCTGTTTTGTCTTTGATCTTTGTGAAATGTATTGGCTTTTTTCCTTTAATGATGTCACTTGCATTTTATTTTTGGTTTATTTGTAGACTGTCTCCCTCCTTGGCCGTGGCTTTACTTTTATGTCCACCCAAGGCGAGATTCACCAGTTCAGATTTAAGAAATTACTGACAAGATAAAAATAATAATTTCAAAATTGAAGAATAATAACTTAAACCGTGCCTTGCACTTAGTAGATCTCCAACAATGTTTCTTGAATGTGGCTACCTAATGTGGAACAAGATTTTTTGTAATTACATGTTGCTATTTTTAATACCTTTAGTGGCGGGGGGTCGGGGGGGGGGTACTTTAGTCGTTCCCCCCGCCTCCCTACTTTGCACAGAGACTGGTCTGCAAGGGGACCTGTTAGTTTTCTGGTTTTGTGGTGTCCTGGTATATTGTTTGGGAGTTAATGAGGATGTATTTTGGTATTTCAAAGCAAGAAGTTTTTAGAGATAACCTTATTCTGCCTGTTGTTTAACAGGTGAGGAAACTGAGGAAAACCCAGGTTACCTGGCAAATCAACCACAATTACAGGTAGTTCTACAATGACTCAATGGATATTACTTCAACTTTGTTCCCTCAAGCACCTTTTGTGGTTAAGCTTGTTGATCTGTGGCATGATGGTTTATTGGAATGGTCATTTTTAATATCTAGGACCGTGTTTGCTTGCTTACTAGACTGGCTGCAAAGTCAGTTTTCCACATGTAAACCATAGTGTGTGCTTTAGTGCATAAGAGATGATGAAGCCAGGAGACTGCAGGGCTCAGCACCGAGCAGACCTAGAGCATTTTTATTTATACTAAATTAAAGCCATGGTAACATAAGTTAGAGAGAAAGTGAATATGGCATCAGATGTGCAAAGCAGAGTATCTCTTTACTAGTCAATGTATAAGGAATTTATTTACCCAAGCAATTATCTTAAAAACAGCATTACAAGTTGTGGGTGAAACATTTCCAGAATTTATTTACACATTTGCTCCCTCAGTGGCATCATTCATTTTTGAGCTCAAGAAAAGGCTTCTGCCAACCCCCAGTAGTCCTGCTTTTTTTTTTTTTTCATTAAGTTCTGGGATACATGTGCAAAATGTGCAGGTTTGTTACATAGGTATACATGTGCCATGGTGGTTTGCTGCACTTAACCCATCGTCTAGGTTTTAAGCCCCACATACATTAGGTATTTGTCCTAAAGTTCTCCCTCCCCTTTTCCCCCACCCCTCAACAGGCCCCAGTGTGTGATGTTCCCCTCCCTGTGTTCATGTGTTCATTGTTCATCTCCCACTTATGAGTGAGAATGTGTAGTGTTTGGTTTTCTGTTCCTGTGTTAGTCTGCTGAGAATGATGGCTTCCAGCTTCATCCATGTCCCTGCAAAGGACATGAACTCATTATTTTTATGGCTGCATAGTATTCCGTGGTGTATATGTGCCACATTTTCTTTATCCAGTCTATCATCAATGGGCATTTGAGTTGGTTCCAACTCTTTGCTATTGTAAATAGTGCTGTAGTAAACATATGTGTGCGTGTGTCTTTATAGTAGAACGATTTATAATCCTTTGGGTATATACCCAAAAAATATATACCAAAAAATAGGTATATACCAAAAAATAGGATTGCTTGGTCAAATGGTATTTCTGGTTCTAGATATTTGAGGAATCGCCACACTGTCTTCCACAGTGGTTGAACTAATTTACACTCCCACCAGCATTCCTATTTCTCCACAGCCTCAGCACAATCTGTTGTTTCCTGACTTTTTAATAATCCCCATTCTCACTGGCGGGAGATGGTGTCTCATTGTGGTTTGGATTTGCACTTGTCTAATGACCAATGTTGATGAGATTTTTTCATATGTTTGTTGGCTGCATAAATGTCTTCTTTTGAGAAGTGGCTGTTCATATCGTTTGCCCACTTTTTGATGGGATTTTTTTTTCTTGTAAATTTGTCTAAATTCCTTGTAGATTCTGGATATTAGAACGTTGTCAGATGGGTAGATTACCAAAACTTCCTCCCATTCTGTAGGTTGCTTGTTCACTATGATGATCATTTCTTTTGCTGTGCAGAAGCTCTTTAGTTTGATTAGATCCCATTTGTCAATTCTGACTTTTGTTGCAACTGCTTTTGGTATTTTAGTCATGAAGCCTTTGCCCATGCCTGTGTCCTGAATGGTATTGCCTAGGTTTTCTTCTAAGGTTTTTATGGTTTGGGGTTTTAGATTTAAGTCTTTAATCCATCTTGAATAATCCTACTTTTTTTATCCAAACCCTCAGATACTGGTCCCTGCTTCACCTCCCTATCCTGACCCCAGACTAGCAGCAGGTCATTATCTAATTGCCTAAGTAATAGTATATCTGGAATTTATCTAATGTTCTTAACTTAAAAATAAAATACTTTCACAGGCCAGGCATGTTAGCTCACACATATAATCCTAGTGTTTTTGGAGGCTGAGGCAGGAGGATCACTTGAGCCCCAGGAGTTTGTGACCAGCCTGGACAACATAGTGAGACCCCTCCCCCCAACCAATCTCTACCAAAAACAGAAAAAATTAGCTAGGCATGGTGGCACATACCTGTAGTCTCTGTTACTCAGGACACTTAGGCAGGAGAATCACTTGAGCCCAGGAGTTTGAGACTGCAGTGAACCATAATTGCACCACTGTATTCCAGCCTGGGCAACACCATGAGACCCTGTCTCAAAAAAAAAAAAAAAGAAAAAAGAAAAGAAAGAAGTAAAATACTTTCACAACCTGAACAATAATTCTGTGAGATAAGTAGAACCAGTATTTTTAAATCACCATTTAGAAAATTTTAAAAAATTTAAGCATAGAATTTTATTAAGCAACCTACCCAAACATGGCTACTTAGTAGACTGAGATTAAAATTCACCTCTCCTAATTTTTAATTTCATTAATGGATCTGGATTGCTGAAGAGTGTTTTTCTTTGGTGGGTAGAGCTGTTCCAGCATTTGTGGAACCTAAATATTTCATGGTTTTTGCAAATTATATGTAAGAAAAATATTAAAGAAAAAAAAAGTTGTAAACCAATTGCCATTGCTTGGAGACAGTTAATACTACTTGAACTTATACCAGTGGTATCTCCCCGGTGTAAACCCAGATTTTAATGGGAAGATAAATCCTTGGCTGATGAAGTCTTAGTTAACACTGTGGTTTGCAAACAGTTCTTTATGTGTGAACTATAAGAAAGCTAAAGTCTCACTCCCTGCCTGCCTTCTCCCCTCCCTTCCTCTTTCTTCCAGGTTCTATAGCTTTGAACACTAAGCTCCCAAAGGTGATCTACATATTTACTATCATTGGAATTCATAACATCAAGAATCAAACTTAAGTCCCCAGACAAGTGGGAACTAAAAATTGGGTAACTATGGAGGAGAAGAAATAATAGTTTTCCTAGGTCTAAAAAACAAATGCTAGCATGAGTCTGAGATTTCTAAAAGACAGAAAGAGGCCTTTGGTTCTAAATACACATTGCCAATAATGAAGAGATGTATACATTACCAATAATCAATAATAAGGAGAGATGAGAGTTTGGGATCTTGGATGTCACAACCTGAGGACCAAGTATGTGTCCAGTTTTCTTTTTCATTCACTTGTTCACACACACACACACACACACACACACACACAAGGTTCCCTCTTCACAAATGCTATTAATTATTTTCTTTCCTTTTTTTTTTTCTCTTAAGGCAGGGTCTTGCTCTGTTGATCAGGCTGGAGTGCAGTGGCATAATCTTGGCTCACTGCAACCTCCACCTCCCAGGCTCAAGCAATTCTCCCATCTCAGCCTCCCAGGTAGCTGGGACTACAGGTGTGCACCACCACACCTGGCTAATTGTGGATTTTTTATAGAGATGGGGTTGCCTTATATTCCCAGGCTTGTCTTGAACTCCTGGGCTCAAGTGATCCACCTTCCTTGACTTCCCAAAATGCTGGAATTATAGGAGTGAGCCACCAAGCCCAGCCAGCTGTTTTCTTATAGCCAGTCCCTTCTAGACTATGTAGGCACCACTTCTAAGCAGCTAATCCTTAAAACAGTAATGCAATTTTTAAACTGTGGATCACCAGCTCCTCCCTTTCAGTATTCCCTCTCCCTTTAGACACACTCATGCACTCTTCTGATTATATTCTATAATACTGACTACACCCAGTCTATCATAAGGAAGAATTCAGACATTTCCCAAGATTCTGCCATCTGTCTTCCTCTCACATCACTCCCTAATTCCCTGGTGATCTACCCACTTCTGTGATTTCAGCTGTCACTTGGATAATATCGACTTTGAGAAACTCATCTCCAGCCTTATCCACAGTACTAAGGTCCTATCAGGAGTTTGTAAATGTTGAACACCTCGACCAAGAATATGTTTCCTGGGCTTCCGACTCAATGAATGGGAAGTGACATCTTCATGTTTTCCTTACCCCTTGCCCAAACACCCTTGCCTTCTTGAATTACCTTTTTAAGTTAGTGAAACTACTGGGTTCTGCCTCAAACTTGCTTATACATGGAGTTACCTTTGAGTCCTCTCCACCCTCCTAGCTTGCATAAATCCAAGCCCTGCTTTGCATTTGTATTGACACCATCCTGGCTCAGACCTAGTTAGCTTTCACCAAGATTATTGCATTAGCTTGTTAGCTGTCCTCCTTCCCCTGACACCTTTCCACCTCCAGTACTTCCTACTTTCTGTTGTAGGTGAATTATTCTACAGCACAGTTCAGACCAAACCACATCCAAGCTCAAAAAAACAGCTCCTTGTTGCCTACTAGTAAAATATATGCTTTATAGAGCTTAAAAGGACCTTCCAAACGTGGTCCCTAACCACTGTTGCTGCCTCACTCATTGCGTATGCTCAGCCGACCCAATAGGCTCTCTGTTCTGCAAATACATCCAGCAATTTCCTTGCCCCTTGCATCTGCTTAATTGTTTCTTCCACCTGGAATGGGACATTCAAGGATCCCCATCAAATACCACTGTCCTCCTCCATCAAGTCATTCCCTATTTTCCAAGATGGCAGTTAACTCAGCCTCCTCTGAGTTCTGGTAGCATTTCTTTCTGTCTGTCTTCCGGAACCAATCACAGTATATATTATGGTATAGTCCTTTGTATAACTCTTACTATCTGCTATTAGGTCATAAGCACCTTGAGGACAGAAACCTTGTTTTATTCATATTTATCACCCACAGTGTCTTTCATAAATTAACCCCTCAATAAAACCAGAAGCCAAGAAACAAAAAATTATACTAAAGGCAAAAAGGAAAGCCTGGGTTTGTTCATAGATGTTTGGGGCTGCAAAAGATACTAAAATGTTCGTTTAATGAGTCATCGTACAACTCTCATTTTCTCTCCTGCCCCTCCCCATTTTAAAAATAAACATTCCTAGGCCCAGGAAAATTACATGACTGGGGTCACAAAACTAATGACAGAGGAAGGATTAGAATTCACATCTCCTGAATCTCAATTCATTAGCCCCATCAAAAGATCTATTCCTTTCCATCCTTTTCTGTCCTTTAAATGGATATTTTTCTTGTTATTAAAGGTTTTCTCAGCAAAGTAGTTTTATTCTTTTACATATTATTTCAGCTTAAAGCATTTGTGCCATATTCCTGGCCCCACATATAATTTTAGCAAAATTATGCTTATTCTTTTAACCAAAGGACCAAACAGAGACATCAGAGAAACATCTGGTCTGATTCATCAGGGTAGCAGCAACATTTCTATTTATATATGAGCACAGCCCTATCTTTGTAGCTCTCAGCTGTTCCTCATTGCTCAGTATGTTCCCCTTTTCAACCTTGTCTGTCCCTCATCACGATAGCATCCTGCATCCTGAGTCTTAAGCAGAATCTAAGGCAATCATAGAAAATTATATTTTCTACTCCCTAGAAGGGGTCTGTCTTTAAAAGGAAATATTTCTCTACTTTCCCAGTCTCTTTGTTCAGGAGTATAGGACAGCAAGCCTAGAGTGGTTGGGTGGCTGCCATTCATTCCACAACATTCTGGGGAGAAAGAAGTTGGATAGAAACCAAAACTGTGGCATGAGTCAAGTTTGGAAGCAGGTCAGGTAGAAAGGAAGTAAATCATATAATGGGGAAACTGAGGTTAATGAGCAGAATTTAAGGAGCACTGATTCTCTTCACAGCAATTAGAAACTGCATGATCTTAGGGAGTCATCAGGATCAAAGAAAGGCTTGGGAATCTTCTTGGGTTTTGTGAGTACCCTTTTATATCTGGCCCATGTCCTCTAAGGGAAGGACACTGTTTGTACTTACCAATGACAATATTGTTTGCAAAAACAGTGGAACAGGCCAGAGACAAACAGACATCTACCAGTCACTTCTTGGAAAAACTCCTCCAAAATCATTACTTCGATTCAGCATTCAACTACAGGATTGTGAAAAAAGTAAAAATAGTCATATGGAATCACAATGGCCCCTGACATTAAGGTCTAATTAAAACCTTAGCGGTCCTAAGCACTGAAAATAATAAGGTGCCTCACCTAAAAATTTTTTTTGCAAAGTGTTAGGAAGAGCAACAAAGTTTTGATTTCTTTTTTCAGTGATAACCACTACAGAATTTGTTTCACAAAAGACAAATATCAAACACTTAAAAGTTTTGTATATGTTTTTGTGTATTCCTACTCTGCCAGTGCCCTAAACACCATATCTTTTGAGTAATCTAGCTCTTCTTGGAATATCCCAAGCCAGCCATATATGAACAACACAATCTATGAAGAGGGTAATCTTTTTTTTTTTTTTGAAATAAAGAAAAAGAGAGAAAAGAAGGAAGAAAGAGTGAAAGAAAAAAAAATGAAAGAGAGAAAGAAAGAGGAAGAGAAAGAGGGAGAGAGAACAGGATTCTTGTTCTATTGCCCAGGCTAGAATGCAGTCTAAAAATGGGTATTAAAAACCTCTTTTATGCCAATAATTGTGCTTAACAATGGAGACAGGAAGG